>CAUYRT010048272.1:0-38636 GCA_963574885.1 Lepilemur ruficaudatus
AGAAATTAATTGGCCAACTAAAAATATATATATTAAAAAAACTTAGCCAGGCATGGTGGCGCATGCCTGTAGTCCCAGCTACTCGGGAGGCTGAGACAGAAGGATTGCTTGAGCCCAGGAGTTTGAGGTTGCTGTGAGCTATGCTGACGCCTGGCAACAGAGTGAGACTCTGTCTCAAAAAAACAAACAAACAAACAAACAAAAAATTTAAAGACACTTGTACTTAAAAACAAATGGTTTCTTTAAAATAGTAAAGGTCTACCTTGGCGGTGTTTTACAAAGTGTTCGCAGTTCTTCCAACTTATTCTTCATGTCATTGTTTTCTTCTATTAATTCTTCAACAACTTTACTATTCTCTTCTGTAAAAGAAAGTTTATAGTGTATCGGTCAGTTGTTGATTTTTTTGTTTGAGCCTTCTTTTCCCTAAGTTCCCAACACAGATGTTTACAGAGGAGACTGTGTGATTTCCTGTTGCTCTCTGGTGTCATTCACTGCCTGATAAACACTAGTGTGGATCATTCCCTTGCTCTGTTTTCTCAGCACTTAAAATCTGTATTGCAACTTGTTCTTGTTTGGGTTATACACTGTCCTAGAATTGGATTCCAATGGTTTCATATGCATATATTTTGTTTTCCAGCTAGAATAAAGAGCCATAGAAACCTACTAGGTTTCCTAATCCCATGTTCCTACCGTGGATCCTGGTAGACAGTCTACGCTCATATAAAGGATCATTGAACAAGCACCTCAATATAAAATTGAAAGAAAATTAACCTCAAGTAGGTGCCATTTTCAGAAATAATGTAAGATTTTCAATTCTTTGAACTTTTAAAAAGGGAACAGAGTCCATGTAGTCTGAAGGAAAAAGCATGAATTTCAGAGTCAGAGAGACATAAGTTTAAATCCTAGTTCTCTTTCTTACCAGTTGGATGAGCAGTAATTACTTAACCTTTCTGAACCTGAGGTTGTTCACATGTAAAATAGGGATAGTATTACATACCTTAGAGATTATAATAGAAATAAAACAACAAAGACACAACACCTTATACAAAGCCTGGCAACACCAATGTTCTATAAATGTGAACACAGGCCCTTATGTTTCCTGTTATGCCAGCGTCTCAACACACCCTAAGAGTTGGAGAACAAAATTACTCTATTCCCCTTGCTGATTGACATATTTTTAAATCATCCACTCCTACACCACTAAGGGAGTAGAAAATGGAAATTAAGAAACAAAAAAGAAGCAATAGCAAAGATATCACCTAACAGATTTATACTAAGAAAAAATTTCAAATAAAACTACTTAGTAACTTAAATTCTGACCCAGATCCCTTTTATCAGGCTACTATATTGTGCAAAATACCAACTTTCTTGGATTATTTGTAAGTCTACGAATTGTAGAAGATATCAGCTTCAAAAAGCACTACATAGAATAACTATTTTATGATCACAATTTATGACACCAAATATTATTATTTATAAATAATAATTATACCCAACTTCCCTTGTCATTTTATTATGTAAAACAAAATTTTCTTGGTCTTCAACGAATTTCATAATAGCTATGTTGTATCTGTAACTACAGTTGGACAAATATCTCATTTATTCTCCTGGCCTCTACTAAAGAGCTAAGTAATCAAACATTTACTCTCTGGTACATAGTGGGCATCATGACTACAAGGATGAACAAGATAAGATACTCCTTATCCTCAGGGAACTTATAGTTTGTAGTAATCAGGCAAGTAATTAAACAATTAAAATATAGAATGGTTACACAGGTAACAGAGGAAGAGCCAAGTGCTATATATAGGGCTGCACATGAGCAGCTAACTTAACCTAGACTGGGGAAAATTGAGGAAAGCTTTGCAGATGAAGCATCTTCTGAGTTGAATCCTAGAATGTTAGACCAAAAAGTAAATGGTAGGATAAAGTACAGGATAGAGTGACAACATCATATGCAAGGTCCAGCAGTAAAAGAAACCATGACCAGCTCCGGAATCTGAAACATTTCAAATGGAAAGAGCATAGAGCACAGACAGGATATATAAGCGGATAGTGAAAGGTAAGAGGGAATAGACGTTAAAGCCTAATAGCTTCCCTTCTTCAGAAGAGCAATGGGACACGGCAGAAGATATCCCTTTCCGAAATATCGCTGACAGCATTGTGATGAACGGATTGGACAGAGGCCAGATCAGACCCATATGCCCTTGTTTATGCCTCTTCCCTCCATCACGAATGCTCTTCTTCTCCCTGGCATTTTTTAAACAACTGCATTTTTCAAAGCTTAGTCAAACCTTCCTTAACTCTAATCAGAGGCTGAGTTAACATCCTTTCTTACTGAAATTATACGTAACACACTGTGAAGAGCACTCGATGTTACATTATTTATAGTCTGTTTCCAGTTTCCCTCACTTAACCATAAGCTTCTTGAAGGAAGGGAACACAGTTTTCTACATCTCCGTCAGAACTGGAACTTTGTCTGACTTATTCACTGCTACATCCCCAGTGCCTAGAATACTGCTTGACACACACTGGGATCCCAATATCTATTCAATCAAGAAAGGAAGAAAGAAACGTGACCGTTTAATCAGAGCTGAAATCTTCCTCTTTTGAGTTTAGTAATAATAACTTGGTTAGTAAAAATGAGATCCAAATTAGTTTACATTAATCCCAAAAGAGAATCAGTACATACATTAACTAAAATGTCACATTTGAACATTTCAACAAGAATCAAAGAGATTCATACTGGTAGCAGTGCTACCTTAAATGCTAACCTCCAATCTTTTCCACTACAGCTTTGTGTTTCCTTTCTAAATGCTGAAGATGCCTACAGCATTTCTCCAGTTTTCTTTTCAGATCTTGACATTTCTGCTTTGCCATTTCAAGTTCTTGGAAGCAGTGTCCACAGCATAAATCTTTAATTTCAAGGATCTTTTTCTTATCTGAAAAAATTAAATGATAAAAACTTTTACATCAGTTTAGACTAAGAACTACCATTCAAAAAAGAAAGAAAGAAAACCAGATGATGAGACTCATGACTACAGGATACAGGGTAAGTGAAATAGCATGACGCATAAGATTGAAAGACCTGGGTTTAAATCCTGTTTCTACTACTTTTTTTCTGTGTGACTTAGAGCATGTTATTTAACCTCTCTGAGGCTTAGTTTTTTAAATATGTAATATTAGAGAATACCATCTACTTTAAAAATTGCTATGAAACCAAATGCTTGGGATCTTAGTATTGAACACCAGTCCCTACTAAAAGGAACCAGGGATCATCAAGAAATGGCTGGTTTCTGTACTGGGAGAGCGTATATACAAAATGAGACTAAAATATCTTGCTATGTCAGAAGTAAGAAAACACTCAAAAATATTGGCATGTCAGGACACAGGAGCCAATTTGAAGAAGCTCCACTAGCTGAATCTGGGATAATTTGAGCACTAATTAAATATAATAATGAATTATAAAGTACTAAAAATATAGAAGCTTATGAGTCAAATCAATAATCCTACAAATGGATGGATGGATGACTAGATGGGTAGGGAGGTTGGTGGCTGGGGAGGTAGACAGATGGACAGACAGATAGACAAATAAACAGGCAAACGAGAAGGGAGGATTCTTAATTATAAAAACAAGCTGAGTGCCGAATGGGATAAGTAGAGGGAAATCTGGAATTAGAAAAATTATAATTTTGTAACCATCATGGCAAAGACTGGATCAGGCAAGACTCATCAATAACTGACAAGTCTAAGAGAAGGTTTTAATGAGAAAGATATTTGCATGGTCTTAAAAGTGTCTCCACACAGATTGCTTATTAGTTGCAAGGGTAAAAAAACCCCAATAATTATATAGTGAAGAAACTGGACGTTTTAACTAGATGATCAAAATTAACCTGACCAATAAAAGACAAATGGACACCATGCACTTCCAGATGTGATAACACAGCATCCATGTAGTGTTCCAGCCACGAAAGCACAGCCTGGATCTAATCATGAAGAAACATCAGATAAACCCTAAATGAGAAAAGTTCTGTTAAAAAAGCATGGAGGGAGGAGAGAATATTTCTCTCAAAAATATCCATGTCATAAAAGTCAAAGAGAGGCTGTGGAAATGTTCTAGATTAAAGGAGGCTAAAGACACATGACAAATAAATGTAACACCTGACCCCAGATAGATTCCTGTACTATAGCAGAAAAAATTGCTATACAAGATATTATTGAGTCAATTGACAAAATTAGAATATAAGCAGCAGATTGACACAATATTTTTATCTAATGTTAAGTTTACCATACTAAGGTTATATAAGAAAATATTTCTATTCTTGGGAAATAGTATGAAGTACTTAGGCACAAAATATCACAATGTATATAAAACTTACCCTCGAATGATTCATAAAAAAAAAATATTCACACACACACAGAAGAGAACAAAATGCAGTAAAATGTTACCAATAGGTGTATCTAGTTAAAAAATATCTGAGTGTTCTTCGTAACTATTTTTATTTTTGCTACTTCTCTGTAAGTTTGAAATTATCTCCAATTTAAAAAAGGACCTAAAATTGTTGGGAGACAAATGTACAAAAATTGTTTGGCACAGTGCCTGGCATAGAGCATGTACACAATAAATAATAGCTGTTGTCATTAGTAATATAGGATTTATAAAATTAAAATATATAAAAATGATATAAAAAGTAGATTATTATTAGCAATTTATTATAAGTGATATAATAAAGTAGGAATACAATTGGCATAGACTCAGAGGTCAATATCCAAAATGATAATGTAAAGTCATTGGTCCAACAAAATTATTCTTAGTTCTCTCCTGACATTTTAGTTTCATTAAAATGGAGCTGTTTATGTTCACGAGCATCAAAGGATCAATGAAGCCTCACACTGGTACCATACTACATTTATATTTTTCATTTAAGATACTGTTGCAAAGTTGGAAACCAGGCCAATGCCCACTGACAAGAAAATAGTTAAATCAATTATAGTATATTCATACAATGGAATACTATACAGCAATGAAAAATGAATGAATTAGAGCTATATGCATCAACACAGAAAAATCTTAGAAGCATGATGTTAAGTGAAAAAAAGTAACAAAGAACATAATGAGTATTAAACCATATTTATAATGTTAAACAACAAAAAAATCAATAACTATTTGAGGATATGCATATTTGGTCAAAACAAAGAAAAGCAAGAGAATAATTTTTAAAAATCAGAGTATCTGTTACCTCAGATTTGTGGAGAAGTTGTGGGGATGGAATTGTGATCAACAGTATTGGTGATATTCTATGCCTTAAGTTGAATAGTGAGTTCCTGGTCATTAGGCTTTATAACTTACATATGCATTACATATATTATTTGCATGAAATAAGTATTTCATAATTAACATTTAAGTTACTTTAAAAATAGTAAGATATTAGGAGAATATAACTAAACATTCGACAATGGTACTCTCTAGTGTTAGGATTATAAAAGACTTTTTCACTTTAACACATTTTAGATTATTTAATCCTTTCTAATGAATTTGTTAATGTGTTTGTTTTTAATGGAACAAAGATTACAGAAAGAAAAATCATTTTATATAGTCTGATTTGTCTTTGGCCAAAACTAATTTCTTTCATACCCAAAGGACTTCCCAAATAACATCTATAACTTGTCTCTACCCATTTCACAGATTAAAATGTAATTCTCAGGCTATCCCAAATGATATATAAAATAAAAAGAATCAAAATACAAATAAGGTAGCATTACCATCCACACCTAATTGGCTGTAAGATATTCTCAGCCATCTAGAACCTAGAAGTTCTAGGGAAAAGTAAGGGAAAAGGGTCTGTGAACAACGAGGAAAAACAACTGCCCACTAACCTCTTAGGACAGGCAGAGATTCTCTAAGATTCTGGTAACATGGCATACTGAATTAGAAATGTGCAGAAACAAAGGTTATTGACTTAGTAGGTATGATTAGCCCTGGCAATTGTTAGTTATTTTCCAGGTTACAGTGGAAACAGCAAATAAGCAGCAGGAAGGGGGTGTGTGAGTGTTTGTGTTTGGAGGGAAGGAGCAGGCTGCAAGGGGTCAATATCCCAAAAAGGCTGGGAGCGAATAAAGGATGTGCCAATTCCAAGCTCAGAAATCTCAGTGAATCGGCAATAAAAGCCCTGTATTCCTCAATAAGCTCTGAATACAAGGGGCTCTATAGTACAGTAATTCTTTGTCATAATAACAAGTCTAAGTAAGGAAAAGTTACACTATTAATTCATCAGATGACCAAGGAGCACAAACTACATATAATTCACTCTGCCACATGTTGGAGAAGAGATTAAAAATACTGCCCTTATGTCAAAAACTCACAAATAAATAGGAAACATCTAATACACTTCAGAAAGATTTCCGCTAAAAATATGGTTGAAATAAGTTTCAGTAGTTTAAATGAAAAAGTCTCTTTGGCAATTCTCTTATGTGAAACCCTTGATTTCTCGATAGCCATGGAGTAAAAACATGACTGCTGTATTAAAATTCTCATTATTCTCCTTGTAGTTAAGAATCACTTGTAAACGGAGGGAAAACTATAAAAAGACAGAAGTAGTAAGAGGGCCCAAATCAACCCTGTCCTCTAAATACAAAATGAAATTTAAGCAAATGATACACATTAAGTCAGAGTAATACTGCATATTTTGTTCACTCAGAAAACTGTTCACAACTTTGATCTCCTTTTATCCTCCAAGCAGCCCTCTGGAAGGGTGATTATAGATGCTACAAACACTGGAGGGAAGAAAATTCAATTACCAGCTTCGGCTTCTGTTCCTTGCAAGGCCAAGGACTTAATGTGGTGTCCAGAAGTGGGTGCAGGCAGGGCTGCCGGGACTCCAGAGTCTCCTCTGCCAGTTCCCCGGCTGGTAGGATCCTTAGAGATCTCGGCCATATTTCTCTGAAATAAATTATCTTCATAGTTAAAGCCCAGTAAAAATCTTTACACAATTTTCTATGTAAAATGCTAATGTTAAAATTATAAGCAAAACAAAACAAAAAAACTACCTGAAAAAAATCTTGCCTGAACTATCGCTAATATTTCTCTTAGGATGGTCCATGAATATTGCCACTATACTATGAACTAGCCTCCTATGACCATATTTTCCAAATTAAAACATTATCTGACAGAGGACTGGGGGGCTTGCTATGAGACAGACAAGAGATATGGTTAGCACACTTACACACAGGAATTTGAGATATTTTTAATGGTTTATGTGATCAAACCACAGGATGGACAACATGAAATCAGAATTGTTCTTGAAAATCCAGAACATTTTCACTGCAGCAGGGGCCAAATTCATTAGCAACTATAATACCTTTTGTCTCCCACAAATTGAAAATGAAGCTATTTTAAATTTATATGGCACTTTATGTGCTTCTAAGTTAACATACACTCGTAATTTTGTAGAGAAGGCCAGTTGAATTCCAACATTAAAAGACAGAAACTCAGGCTTAGTGAATTTAAACATCTTGCACAAGATTATTTCTTCACTAACATTTATTGAATGCTTTTTGTGTTCCAGTCCCTGTCATAGGCAACACAGCTATAATACTAAATTCATTAATGGATTTTTATGGCTATTTTCAGATTTTGGATATCTATTAAATCCAAAAAGAATAGAATATGTGACATTGAGAAAGTAGTCTGATTTAATTACTCAAAAAACATATACACTCGATTCTAGAGGCCTTGATTTTGATTACAAGCAACCCATGTACCTGATGTCAGGAAACCTACCTATGACATCCAACAGAGGCAGAGGTCAGCAATTATAGAGAAAAGGCAAACTCTACGCAATCAAGAGGCTGTGGGTTGAAGCCAAAGGAAGTAAGAAAAGCTGAACCCAAAGGCAGTCAGTGTTTCCAGTTTCTATTCAAAACTGGAGAAGACAAGATGACAAAAAAGGCAGGAAAGCAGCAATCTTTTTGTCTTAATTTTAACTTGTCTTTGGTGGTAAGAAGAGACAGAACATACATCCTTAAGTTTGCTTGAAAATATTGTTCCATTTGCTATTTCTGTTTTCTCTTATCTATTGTTAGTTATATTAATGTATTTTGATTACTATTGTTGCATTAATATATTTAGATAAGGCATTTGTTTTCTTGAAAACTATATTTTTTTCATTCATTGTATCCTCTCCATTTTAAAAAACTTTTGATCACCTCAGTTTTTTTAACGAGGATTTGTTTATATACACCAATAATTTTTTGTTTTAATTTCTATAATTCTAAAAACTAGATATAATGAATTGTAAATCATAGTTCTTAGTTAAAGAAGTTAAAGAAATCATAGTTCTTTATATTTACTATAATTTACTATACTTACTTTAATTTACTATACTTTATATTTACTACATATTTACTATAATCATTAGTTTACCTCAATGTCCTGAACTGAGTTAGCTTGGAAATGGTAGAAGGTCAAGTATTACTTCTATGACGAGTACCAGATTAAGCATTTCCAAGCCATCCTTTACTCAGGAACGGAATCTGACCCACCCGATAAATGCTGCAAACATCTAAATTCTTAAGCAGATTATATGAGTCTGTCTCCATAGACTTATGAGCCACATTAAGTCACACAGATGATCTTACACTGCTTACACATTATAAATCCATAAAAAATACCCCAGGATTGATTTTATATATACACATATTCTACTATATATATAGTAGAAGCAAAATGCTGTAGTTTCTTGATTTTGCGAGATTGCCTTTTCAGGAAAGCAGACTTGAAAGCACATAACATGATTTTCCCATTGTTTCTCATCCTCAAAAACCTGCTATATGTAATTTTTATTTTAATTGTCTATTTTCTCCAAAAATTCCCAATAAAACATTAAGTAGTATCCATGTGAAGTGATCTTGTCCAGTTATTTTTACAATGAAGGCAACTACTCAGTACTAACATTTTTGTGAAATCAAGGATAAAAAATATCCACTGGGGTGAACTGAGATACAGTCAACCAATGTTTCAGGTCCCTTTTGGCTCTAAAATTCTGTACTGTTTCAAGTGCAGGAAGCAGAAAGGCCAAGCTGTGTCAAGCATATCCTACCAAAACCCAAGGAATTAGGCCAGGGATTTGTATTTTCTTTTTCAGATGAGCAACTATAGTATATGAACGCCCCAAGTAATGAGCTAGTTATCATCTAGCATGACAATGGAAGTAAGATTTTTTCTAGTTATAACTCTTTCAAGTAGATATTAATACCAAATGCTCAATCCTGGCCTTGAAAATCTATACTCATGATATCTTCTTGATGGACCTTAACTCTTATGTCTCAACTCTCCCATAAGAAAAATCTTATAAAGGTATTTTGGTTTTTTTTTAACCTCAATTCCAAATGTTGAAATTGTTTAATCATAATACTTAGACCAGCATTCTGGATCTTTCATGCATACCTCATTTCTTTAATCATAAAGCAGCAAGACTTTTATCAGAATTTCCACACAAATTAAAAGCTGGTCTCAGAGAGTACTTATATGACTAAAAGAATACAATTAATTCATTCTATATGCACATGCCCATATATAGCACACCAATGAAACTGGACAGCAGAGTTTTGTGTAAGTAAGGCATACTTCTATTTGCCTGTGTCCATATCAATACTCTTTGTACTTATTTGGCATTTTTTACCCAAATAGATACAAATTTCTTGAGGGCAAGAAATAGGCTTCCAAACTCTTTAGAAGCTTTTAAGAAACTCTAGTTTAATATGATGCATATTTCTTGAAGTGGTCAGGCCCAGAAAACAAAAAATAGGAATGAGAGTTATCCAGTTTCTAAAATCTCAGGCCCTTACAAGGAATAGCATATATTCCTTTTTTTTTTTTTTTTTTTGAGACAGAGTCTCACTGTGTTGCCTGGGCTAGAGTGCCGTGGCATCAGCCTAGCTCACAGCAACCTCAAACTCCTGGGCTTAGGCAATCCTCCTGTCTCAGCCTCCCAAGTAGCTGGGACTACAGGCATGTGCCACCATGCCCGGCTCATTTTTTTCTCTATATTTTAAGTTGTCCAGCTGATTTCTAGTTTTTCTTTTTTTAGTAGAGATGGGATCTCGCTCTTGCTTAGGCTGGTCTCGAACTCCTGAGCTCAAACGATCTGCCCATCTTGGCCTCCCAGAGTGCTAGGATCACAGGCGTGAGCCACCATGCCCAGCCAGACAACTGATTTTTGACAGAGGTGCAACAGCAATTCAGTTGAGAAAGGATAGTGTTTTCAATAAATGGTTCTGAAACAGTTAGCCATTCATATGTACAGAATGAGCTTGAATTCTTGCTTCACACCGTATGTGAATATTAACTTGAAATAGTTCAGAGACCTAAATGTAAACCTAAAACCATAAAACTTTGTGACTTCAGATTAGGCAAAGATTTTATAGATATAACACCAAAAGCACAAATTGATAAATTGGACTTCATTAAAATTAAACCTTCTGCTCTTCAAATGACACTTTTATAGGAAGGAAAGACAAGCCACAGATTGGGAGAAAATAATGTACAAATCAATTTTCTATTAAAGGTGTTCTATCCAGAATATATTTTTAAAACTTTTCGAAACTTCATAATGAGAAAACAAGAAACTCAATTAAAAAGTGATCAAGGCCGGGTGCGGTGGCTCACGCCTATAATCCTAGCACTCTGGGAGGCAGAGGTGGGCAGATTGCTCAAGGTCAGGAGTTCGAAACCAGCCTGAGCAAGAGCAACACCTCGTCTCTACTATAAATAGAAAGAAATTAATTGGACAACTAAAAATATATAGAAAAAATTAGCCGGGCATGGTGGCGCATACCTGTAGTCCCAGCTACTCGGGAGGCTGAGGCAGTAGGATCACTTGAGCCCAGGAGTTTGAGGTTGCTGTGAGCTAGGCTGACGCCATGGCACTCACTCTAGCCCAGACAGCAGAATGAGACTCTGTCTCAAAAAAAAAAAAAGTGATCAAGGTCTGGCGCTGTGGCTCATGCCTCTAATCCTAGCACTCTGGGAGGCCGAGGTGGGAGGATTGCTTGAGCTCAGGAGTTCGAGACCCTGTCTCTATTAAAAATAGAAAAATTAGCCGGGTGTTGTGGTGTGGGCTGTAGTCCCAGCCAGTCGGGAGGCTAAGGCAGGAGAATCGCTTGAGCCCAGGAGTTTGAGGTTGCTGTGAGCTAGGCTGACGCCACGGCACTCTACTCAGGGCAATGAGTGAGGCTCTGTCTCAAAAAAAAAAAACAAAAAAAAACAGTAATCAAAATACTTGAACAGACACATGACCAAAGAAAATATATAGCTAAGCATACACCTACCACATGACCTAGCTGTTCCACTCCTCACTTACCTTCAATTTTGCAGACACGGACAATATATTAGTTTCCTAGGGCTACTCTAACAAAGTACAAGTTGAGCATCCCTTATCTGAAATGCTTGGGACCAGAAGTGTGTCAGATTTCTGATTTTTCGGATTGTGTAATATTTGCTTATGTACTTACTAGCTCAACATCCTAAAGGTAAAAATACCAAATTTGAAATGCTCCAATAAGCACTTTCTTTGTCATGTTCATACTGCGGAAGTTTTGGATTTTGAAGCTTTTCAGATTTGGGATGCTCAATCTATACCACAAACTGGATGCCTAAAACAACAGAAACTTGTTCTGTCAATGTTCTGGAGGCTAGAAGTTCTTTTGGGACTCTGGATAGAATCCTTCTTCCTAGCTTGTGGCAGTAGCCATCAACCTTTAGCATTCCTTAGCTTACAGCTACTTAACTCCAATCTTTGCGTGTGTTGTCACACAGCATTCTTCTTATGTCTATGTCTCTTCTAAGGATACCGGTCTTACTGTACCAAGGGCCCACCCTACGCTAGTATAACATCTTAGCTAATTATATCTGCAATGGCCCTATTTCCAAAGAGAGTCACATTTTGTGGTACTAGGGGTTAGGACTTCAACATAGCTTTGTAGAGGAGATACAATTCAACCTATAACAAAAAATAAGCAAAATAAGTAAATTACATGGTATTTAAAACGGGTTGGTATTTAAAACTGTGGCCCACAGACTAAATCCAGTATGCATCCTATTTTTGTAAATAAAATTTAATTGATGTACATTTGTTTATATATTATCTATGGCTGCTTTTGCACTTTAATACCAGGGATGACTAGTTGTGACAGAGAACTTAAGGCCCACAGCTATTTGGTCATTTACAGAAAATGTTAGCTAGGCTGCTTTAGAAGGTGTTAAATGCTAAGGAGAAAAAACAGGAAATGGGGGATAAGCAACACAGGCTAGTTAGGGGAGATCTCTATGGGAAGATGAATTTGAGTGAAGGCTACAAGGACTTAATCTTTATGTATTAACTTAGATGTCCAATATATACTATTAAATGACAAAAGCAAATTATAGAAGACTTATCACTTGTGTGATTCCATTTTTATAAATTAGGAAAATATACAAAGTTATAAAAATGCATAGAAGATTTTGCAGGAATGTCCACCAAAATGTTCACAGTAGTTATCTCTTAGTGGGATTATAGTGGACTTTGACATGACATTTTTTTCAATTTCTTTTCATTTGACATTTTAAAAAGTGTTATAAATTTAATTCCTTTTATGTTATTAAATTATATCAAAGGCTTAATGCATGTGAAACAATAATGAAGGATTCAACTCGTTGCCTAAATTTGAAGTTATCTTATATTTCAAAAATGAGCTACCAGTTCTTATGGTAGAATTTAACATAGTACTGAGCAAATCTTAAGAGGAATTTTTATGTCTGTGCATAGAATAGTTTGGTAGTTGAGTTAGCAGGCTTAACTTAATGCTAATAACAGACAAAAAGTATGATTCGCAACAGACCCCAATTTTTTTGGCACCGGGGCCAGTTTCATGGAAGACAATTTTTCTGCAGGGTTGCAGGAGACGACTCTGTAGCCCGGTTCCTAACAGGCTGAGGAGGATCCGTCTGTGGTGGGGGGCGGGAGGGTTGGGGACAGGGGACTGCAGTGTTAAAAAACTGCTTTAACTGCTTTTGTCAAATTCAGCAAAATGTCCCTTTCACATTTCTGTGACATTACAATAGACATCAAGGAAGTGTGGATTAGGCATAGGTGAACCGATAATGTTTGCAATTGTACATCACAACATAATACTGGGATATTTGAATGCACAAGTATTTATGGGATTATTTTATTCTGAAGCTCAGGAGATATCTAAAATGAGATATTTTCTGCAAACCTGAAAGCCTAGCAACAGAGAGGGATCTAAAAAAGTACATATATAATAAAATATTATCAAAGCCAACTTTCTGAACAAGGCTCTCCTCTGTTTACAGTAAGACCCAATGGAAAGAGCACGACATTTGGAGGCAGAAGATTTAGTTTCAAATCCCTGCTCCTTCGCTTACTAATTTTGTGTTTGGGGTAAGTAATTTACCTTATCTGAATTTTTGTATTTTATTTTGTTAAATTCTAATAAAAATAATACCTGCCCTACCTACCTGCTTCTCTAGGATATTAGGAGAATCAAGTGCAACAATTTACATGAAAGCATTTTTATATAATGTAAAATAGTATCAAAGTGTTGTGAAATAATTGGGTACTAATGGAAGAGAGCAGAGTGTGGATAGTTTTTAAAATAATTGATTTAATAGTTAATTTTATGTAGGTATGACAACCTTTTTGCAACTTTATTCACAGCAATAGAGGACACCATACAGAAATTTTCCCCATCCTGATCCTTACTCAGCTTATTCATTCAATAAACATTACTTTGCCTCTGTTTGGCAATTGTAGTTCATACACTGTTCCAGTTATAGTAGTAATGTTACCATAGTAACAAAGTTTATATTGATATTTTTCCTTATGTACAAAGTGCATTCTGTCCTTGGGTTGTATTAAAAAGAAAATGTAAAAATTATCCATAGGCAATAAAAATAATTTATAAAGGGTACAATTATTAAATATTTATCAATCATAACTCCAGTGTTTTTCTCCCGCTTGAGAAAATCCATGGGAATTAAAGTAAATGAGAATGAACAATTACAGGGATAATCTTGCATTTCTAATATTTTTAAGTAAGTCATTCATAAACTTTGTTACTTTAACATTAATAGTAGCAAATTACTTGTGATGTATCTTATAGCTCCTTTCAGTACCACTGCTGTGTTGAACCACTATTCTTGAGGAATTACCACTATAGAAGAACCACTCAGTTCTTGGAATAAACCTTTCCTTTATTTATGGTTACTAGTCAGGTTTTGTCTTCATAGAAGCTTCCCAGATAACATGCCGATTTCAAGGAAAATCAATACGTGCAATATATAGTTGTAACATATGCATAGAAAATTCTGCAAGAGGTAAGGAGACAGGATAGTGCCATTAGTAGAATTTCATATTGAATATTTACTGTCAACAGAATGAAAGGAGGGGAAAAATAAGCAGAGTTCTGTCATTTCTGTCAATTTTAAAATAAGACCTATCCCCAAAGGAAGTTAACTATGTTACATACAATATTTTATATAGTGCTACTGTGTCTTCATCTCTTAGGTCTGGACTATGAAATCAAGTGCCATAATAGATGTTCCTGCATCACATCTCAATGACAATCTTTTAAAAATTAGGAGCCATTATTTTCTAACTATTAAAATGTGAAACCTACCTTTGCCTGTTTTCCTTGTGTTTCATAACACTGCTCAGGTAAATCTAATTGCTTTGAAGTAATCATAAATACTTTCATGGATCTCTTGTTTTGAAGTTTATTAGAAGAATGTAATACATCAATAGAAAGATGGAATGATGTGGTAGATTTTTCCAATATGGGGCTATTTAAAGTTGGGGAGTAGAGAATGAAACGAGTAGAGGCAAATAGTTCCTGCAACTTAGTTCTTTTATACCTTTTCTTTTCTTCTTCTTCTTCTTTTTTTTTTTTTGAGACAGAGTCTCACTCGGCTGCCCAGGCTAGAGTGCCGTGGTATCAGCCTAGCTCACAGCAACCTCAAACTCCTGGGCTCAAGCGATCCTCCTGCCTCAGCCTCCTGAGCAGCTGGGACTACTACAGGCATGCGCCACCATGCCCGGCTAATTTTTTCCATATATTTGTAGTTGGCCAATTAATTTCTTTCTATTTATAGTAGAGACGGGGTCTCAATCTTGCTCAGGCTGGTTTCGAACTCCTGGCCGCGAGTGATCCTCCCGCCTCGGCCTCCCAGAGTGCTAGGATTACAGGCGTGAGCCACCGCACCCAGCCTATACCTTTTCTTAATACTATCTAAACAGTTCATTATCAAATAATTTTGTTACAGAGGTGACTGTTACATGTTAGAGAATATATAAGTTTATATATTTAATAAAAGAATACTGTGTAACAAGTACAGTACTATGACACCCTCCCTCATCAAAAAGTTAATAGTTTTTATTTAGGAGAAAAAGTTTACACATTGTGATTTTTTTAATTTAAATTATATTTATTTTTTGTATAAGTATTAAAGTCACATGGTACAACATTAGAAAGCTGCAGAGAGTATACAGTGCAGAGTCTCTTTCCACCCCAGTGGGAGATGTATTAATACTTCCTTTTGGAATATCCTTCGAAAGATATTTTATGCATACATAAAGAAATGAATGTGGGTTTTTTTTGTTTTTTTTTTTTTGGCCCACAAATAAGCAAATTCACGGTTCTGTATCATAACAGTATATTTTAGAAATATATCTGGAAATCTAGAGCTCCTCATTTTTTTAATGGCTACATACATACTATGTTTCAGTATGCCTTGATTTAACTAGTGCCCTATCATGAATATTTAGGTAGGTTCAACCTACTATTATAGACAATGTTGTAGTGAATACATTGGACATGTGTTATTTTGCTCATATGTATAGGGTAAAATAACTAGAAGTATAATCATTAGATTCTAATGTATGTTTTAATTTTGATTGAAATTGCAAAACTGGCTATACACCTTGTCTGGGTAGGTTTGTTTATTTTTAATTGAGGTCTAATTTACAAATAACAAAAATCACAATTTTTGAAGTCAACAATTTATTGGAAAGCTTATGCGCCAGTTTACACAGTAACCTGTAATATATAACAATGCCTTTATTGGTTAGTCTTACCACACCACGTGGATACCTTTTTGGTTTTTATGTTTTTGCCAACACTATAGGTAAGAATGGTATTGGGATAGTTTTTGGTTTGTTTACTACTTTTAGTAAATACACCTTACATACTATAAAGTCCAGAGCCCGTAAGTGTACATACAGCTCTATGAGTTTTTACCACTGTCCAGATCAACTTAATAGAGCATGCTCAGCACCCCAGAATGCCCACTTTTGTCCTCTACCCTACAAAAGATAACCACTCTTCTGACCTCTGTCACCAAAGGTGATAGATTTTGCCTGTTTTTGAACTTCCTATAAAGGAAATCTGATGCAGAGTGTACCTTTTCGGTATTAGGTTTCTTTCATTCTGTATTATGTGAGATTCATGCATGTACCTGTAAGTTACTCTCTTTCTTTGCTGTGACTCAGTTACTTAATAATACTACAATTTATATATTCTAGTGTTTATGGATATTTAGCTGCTTCTGCTTTTCTGCTTTTTTGAATAAGACTTCCATGACCATTCTTGTACATGTCTTTTGGAAGCATTAAGTACTCATTTCTTTTGGCTATACACCTTGTCTGGGTAGCTTTTGTTTATTTTTAAGTGAGGTCTAATTTATAAACAATAAAACTTAACCAATTTTTAGTGTATAATTTGATAGGAAACCCATGGGCCTCTTGAATGTCTGTGTGTCTTATGAGTAAAAGCCCTGACTGCCTTTTTTCTGAACTGTCTCTTCAAGGATGTTGGAAGATAGATAAAGGCAGGTTTGCTTACAGCCTTGAAAGATAATGTCTCCCTCTAGAGTTAAAGGACCAGGCGTGCTTCCTGCTTGTTTTTAAAGATAGCTCCATTTTCCTCTCTTGTAAGGCAGCCTGTGCAGGTATCACCTGACTCTTGGGAATTGAGGCTTGGGCAACTAGCACAAGAAAATGCTGATAATTCTGACTACTATTATTGTTATGGGTAATAATATCTTTTGTCTTTGACTCAGTAGTCTCCTGTGTTTTGCCAGTATCTAATAAATTGTGACAGGCTACTTTGTTAGCTTGAAAGTAGGGTAAAATCTCAGAGCCTTCACAATTCTTGATACAATTCAATGAATTTTGACAAACATAAATAATCTTGTAGTCACCACCATAAGGTCATAGACTATATCCATCACCCCAAAAAGTTCCTGTGTGCCCCTTTACATGTGTTCTGCCTCAGCCCCAGACAACTCCAATCTGTTTTCTGTCACCCTAGTTTTGCCATTTCTAGAATTTCCTATAGATAGAATTATACAGTATTAGCCTGTTGTGTCTAGCTTCTTTAATTTAGGATAATGCCTTTGAAATTCATTCATGCTATTGCATGTATCACTAGTTCATTTCCATGAATTACTAGGTAGTATTTTGTTGTATGGCTACACCGTTGTTTGAATATACGATGTCCATTTACCAGTCATTGGACATTTGGACGGGTTCCACTTTGGAACTATTATGAGTAAAGCTGCTGTGAATGCTTGAGTGATAGTTAAGTCTTCATATGGACATATGCTTTTGTTCTGGGGCGTACATTCTTAGGCAAGGAAATGCCGAGTTTTATGGTGTGCTTTTAACTTGGTGAAGAACAGCCAAATTGTTTTCCAGAATGTATCATTTTGCATTCTTTTCTGGGTATCTCATTTTGAGTAATGTTGAAAGTTTCTTTTCATATGTTTGAGTTAATTATATTTCCTTTTCTATAAACTGCCTATTCAAATCTTTTTGCCTGTTTTTCTGTGAGATGTTAGAATTTTTTAGTGATTTGTAGGCATTCTTCATAAATTGGGGAATATTTTTAGTCATTTGGTCATGCTATGGATTACAGACATTGTTTTCCATTTGTCAAGTATCTTTTTTTTTTTTTTTTGAGGCAGAGTCTAGCTCTGTTGCCCGGGCTAGAGTGCCGTGGCGTCAGCCTAGCTCACAGCAACCTCAAACTTCTGGGCTCAAGGGATCCTCCTGCCTCAGCCTCCCAAGTAGCTGGGACTACAAGTGTGCGCCACCATGCCTGGCTGATTTTTTCTATTTTTAGTAGAGACGGGGTCTCGCTCTTGCTCAGGCTGATCTCCAACTCCTGAGCTCAAGCAATCCTCCCACCTCGGCTGCCCAGAGTGCTAGGATTACAGGCGTGAGCCACCGCGCCCAGCCTGTTAAGTAACTTTTGTGAGGTTACTTATAGTGGGTTTTGCCATGCAGAAATTTGTCTCTCTCAAATTCTCAATCTCAAGAGTTATTTACTGATAGTATACGACTTCACATAATAATAATAATAATCCTGTTTCTTTATGAAACAGGATTTCTCTTTTAATTAACCTTAAAGTGTAAATTATATTTTCAAGCAATGTTTACATAGTCATGACTTCAGTGGGAATAAAGAAAAATAATCTGAAAACTTGTTTTCTGCATTCTCATAAAGATTTTACCACCTTTTAGAAAACAGCTACAGAATGGAAACAAAAGATTATATCTTAAGTTATGTGTATATAAGAAAAATATTAAAAAGAATATTACATGTGTTTGTTACAGAAGTATCTATGCAAGATGTCAGTGTTGCAGACTTGGCTAACGCAAGCCTTGTTTATTTTCCTCATCACTGGATCTATAGGTAAGTTCATGAAATACTCTATCTTCTAACTCCACAAATTGAGGTTTATGTATTTTTATATAATTATATAATTGAACTTATCTTTAATCGTTACTTAGTTATGCTTTTATAGTTTTTCTAGGATAATTATTGAGAGAATAACATTGTCTTAAAATGATTTTAGTAAGTAAAAATACTGTTGATAATCTGTTTTTTATAATTTGAGTTGTGACACTCAGTCATTCAGTAATCCCAATTGCTGTTTAGCTATACTAATAGTAACTTTAAGGAAAAAAATCGTGTTTTGGTTTTTTTGTATTTTTTTTTTTTAATAGAGGAATAGGAGAAACTCTGTTAACTCTTAGCACTTCACTTCTTAATTGCCAGAAGTTTCACTGATAACCAGAATTAAGAGGTACCTGAAGCAGTACTAATCAAACTGTGGTTTATAGTGTGACGCTCTCCTGAGATCTGGTTGTTACTGGTCCACAATGAAATAAACACAGAATTTAAGAATAAACTTTTAGTTACTCTTAACAATTTAATATAGCCATGACATCCAAGCATGTGATTAGTGGACTTGTGTTGTCAAACACAGTATAGAACAAAGGTATAAGTTTGTGACAGATTGGAAGAGGAAAAAAAACTGGTCTTTCATCACAGATAGTTTGAGAAACATTGCTCTAAATCACTCCTTCTCCAAATCCAGGAATGAAGCTTCTTGTTGGACACGTAAAATAGCGGAAAGGTTATATTGAAAATCTATCCTACTTAGAAAGACTTTCCTTATTCTTGAACCCACATTTTCTTTCTTGTAACTTATTCCTATTAAATGTGCTTCTAGAGTAGGTCAAATTTCTCTTCCTACTGTTCTGCTCTTCGAATATTGAAGGACTGCTCTCCTATGTCTCTAAGCCCTCTTTCCCCAACTGAAATTGCCCAGTTATCCTAATCATTCATCACAGGCTATGGCTTCCAACCCTGTGCATGTTGATTGCCCTCCTGATTCTTCACTCGGTTGACTGTATAGCATTAAAAATATAATACCATCCTAGCTCTCCCACTTACCCAGCTGTAGGATTTTGGCCAGTCATTTAATCTGTGCCTCAGTTTCCTGATCTATAACATGGGGATAATAATGGTTCCTACCCTCTAGGGTTTTTGTATTAAAGGAGTTATTTATACAGAAAGCATTCGGACAGTGCCTGGCCCACAATAAGCATTATAAAAAGGATAGTTTTTGTATGTGTATTACTATGGTTATTGTTGTCTTTGAATAAAATGTACTTTATGAAAAAAAATATGTATTGTACCAGAACTAGTCTAAATGCAGTGGCTCTGTTACTTACATTGATCTGAACATCATTTTTATAAAGCAACATAGCTTTTTGGCAGCTGAGATACAGTTTCATGTTAAGCTAGCGGTCACTGAAAATTCTTAGGTTGTTTTCACATGAATCACATTAAGCCAGTTATCTCTCACCCTATATATATTTCTTATCAGCCCAAATAGGAAAATTTTCTCTATTGCAAATTTCATTTTATTAGTTTTAGCCTATTGTTCTAATCTTTCAACATAATTTTGAATCCTGACATTTTCATTCCAAGTTTTGGTGATCATTCCTAGTCCTGTCCTCTGCTAATTTGGTAAGTGTATGTCTCAGAGAGAAAGACTTCCCCCAAGTTGTTGATGAAAATGTTGAAAATAACAGGACTACCTACATTAGTTGTCTCTTACTGCCTTACAAAAACTCCAAAACGTCAAGGCTTAAAATGACACCTCTCATGGTTTGTATGGCCAGAAATACAGACAGGCAGGCACAGCCAGACTGATTCATCTTTGCTCTACAATGTGTGGGGCCTCAGTTAGAATAGTCAAAGACCGGGGGCTAGGTCATCTGCAGGTGCATTCACTTATATGTCTGGCGTTATTGCTAGCTGTAGGCTGAGGGCTGTGCTGGAGCTGTTAGCCAAAACACCATACTTGGCCTCTTCATGTGGCCTTGGTTTCCTTACAACATGTTGCTAGGTTCCAAGAGCAAATGTCCCAGGAGTGAAAGATTGCTAGTCAGAAGCTGTATTCTTTTAATGATCTAGCCTTGGAAGTCATAGCACACTCCATAGTCTGGGGTAGACACAAGCAACCACACAGATCTGAGATGTTTGGGGGGAATATAGAACCTACTTCTTCACACTTCTTCGTGAAAGGCTTATCAGTGACACTGGAAGAAGAATACGTGGGATGGAATGAATATATAGGTGTGGCCATCCTTGAATAATACAATCTGCCCTGAGGACTGAGGAGAGGCACTTCAGCATATTCTGCACAATATCACCCTCTCATTGTCTTTTTTGTTAGTCAATTTTTTTTTTCTTTTTGTAGACACAGGGTCTCATTACGTTGCCCAGGCTGGTATAAAACTCCTGGCTTCAAATGATCTTCCTGCCTTCACCTCCCAAAGTGCTGGGATTACAGGCATGAGTCACCATGTCTAGCCAGTATTTTTTTTATATATGAGTAATCAATTAAAGATTTATTAATATGAGTAATCAATTAAAGATTTATTAGTTTGAGCCTATGAAAAATAGCCAAATACCAACGATTTCATGACTTTCATTCTAATATTTATTATAGTACATTCTAATTCACATTTCTTCATCTTGCCCACATGAATATTCAAAATAACTTTATCAAATATTAATACCTTTCTTAATTAAAATATTCTCTTTGTACAATTTCAGTCTGGTAGCCCTGTAAAAATGAGCTTAATTTGGCATAGGATGGTTTTAGTGGACCTGTGTTTCACTTTGAAAACTGAAACATTTGCCCATTTTTAGTATTCTTTTATTCTGTATGATTAAAAATTAATAATGTTGAGTCTTACTATATCCTATGTGTTTAATACTCTAGAGTATATTTCATTTTTACTGTTCCCTGTAATTACTTTAGAGAAAGTATATCAGGAGTGATTTTGCCAAAGAATAAAGCGAGGTCTAGGAAATTGTAAGGTCTGGCCCAGTTACACAGGGTATCTTATTTATAGAGATCCTGCCCAGGTGAAGTTCCGTACTGTTGAAAATTATGAGAAATACATGCGCAAGACTTACACTAGACATGTATAAGTAATGGCAAGGTGATATGAACAGGCCACATTACATGTTTTTTTGTTTTTTTGTTTTTTTTTTTTGAGACAGAGTCTTGCTCTGTTGCTTGGACTGGAGTGCCATAGCCTCAGGCTAGCTCACAGCAACCTCAAACTCCTGGGCCAAGCAATCTTTCTGCCTCAGCCTCCTGAGTAGCTGGGACTACAAGCATGTACCACCATGCCTGGCTAATTTTTTTCTATATATTTTTTAGTTGTCTAGTTAATGTCTTTCTATTTTTGGTAGAGATGGGGTCTTACTCTGACTCAGGTTGGTCTTGAACTCCTGAGCTCAAATGATCCTCCTGCCTCGGCCTCCCAGAGTGCTAGGATTACAGGCGTGAGCCACCGTGCCTGGCCGCAAGACAATGTTTCCATGGATGGGTACCGGTCCGCGGCCTGGGAGTTGGGGACTTGCAGAGCTAGAGAAAAAGAACAGAGTCATGCCAAATAGTTGGTACTTTTATCTTGGTAGTACTAGGTAGCCACTAAATAATTTAAAGGAGGTAAATATCATAATCATTTTAGAATAATAACTGTGGCATTAGTATGTAGGATAAACTGGAATAAATTCATGCTAGTATAATATTTGTGGCCTGAGCTTCAGCAGTCAAAGTAGCATTAGAAAGAAGAGGTTGATACACCTACTAAGAACATAGAACCAACAAGACTTAGTGCAATATTGTTAAGTTGGAGGTTTGAGGAGGCTAGAGATGTTGAGAGTGACTGCAGAGTATCTGGCCTAAATGACTGGATGGAAGTGATGCTGTTAGCAGTGTTAGAGAAATAAGAATAAGAAATAATAAGTTTGGGTCGGGCGCGGTGGCTCATGCCTGTAATCCTAGCACTCTGGGAGGCCAAGGTGGGCAGATCGCTCAAGGTCAGGAGTTCAAGACCAGCCTGAGCAAGAGTGAGACCCCATCTCTACTAAAAAAATAGAAAGAAATTAATTGGCTAACTAAAATTTATAGAGAAAAAATAAGCTGGGCATGGTGGCTCATGCCTGTAGTCCCAGCTACTCTGGAGGCTGAGGCAGAAGGATTTCTTCAGCCCAGGAGTTTGAGGTTGCTGTGAGCTAGGCTGACGCCATGGCACTGTAACCCAGGCAACACAGTGAGACTCTGTCTCAAAAAAAAAGAAAGAAATAATAAGTTTGAAAGGGACTGTGATGCATATAGTTTTGGACGTGTTGTTTAGAATTACCTACAGGATAGCTCAGGTCTAATAGGCTATTGAAAGCATGAGAAGCTAGAGCTAAAGATAGGTATTTTACTCATCAGCATGGAATAGGTGATAGGTAAAAACATATAGTCGTGTTTCATTTTTTACCCAATCTGATTCTTTGTTTTTAAATAGGGGATCTTATCCCATACATTTATTGTTAAAACTAATGTGTTTGGCCATCTTGTTCTATTATTCTTTCTGTTTTTTATTGCTTCCTGTTTGCTTTGTTGTCTGGATTTTGACACATGGACAATTTATACTGTCCCCCTGTACCCCATGTGCACCCTACAACAGCATTCAGGACTAGAGAGGAGAGGAGACTTAACACTGCCTGTTTTCTGGAGAGTTTAATTTAGACCCTGGGTCTGAATCAAGGAACAGGGTAGGTGGTGAGGCAAGTGTGAGTCATGCTACAGGCAGCCTGTATTTCCTGAAGAAAAGTTAGAATTGTATACATACCATGAGATAAAGTTTGAATAGGTTTCTCTAAATTCATCTCTATCTGCCCTATGATTTATGTATGTCTTTACTAATTTAGGCATTAAATTCTGACCATATTATTTTTCAGCTGTGTTTTCTTCTTTTTCTGTGTCTTTAGGGATATTTAGTGAAGACTAAGGGACTCTACATTGAGTGCTACCAGCCAGATACCATTTTGTACCAGAAAAATTCAGTCTGTTTGACGTATTTTTTTGTTGTTCTTTTTCAGGTGTACTTCTAGATCCATGTGGTCATATCAATCCTGAATCTCCAGTTGTACAATTTGGTTCTAATTTCACTGCAGTTTGTGTGCTAAAAGAACAGTGTATGGATTATTTTCATGTAAATGCTAATTTCATTGTCTGGAAAATAAGCCATTTTACTATTCCTAAGGAGCAATATACGATCATAAACAGAACAGCTGCCAGTGTCACCTTAACAGATGTAACTTCCTTAAATATTCAACTCACTTGCAACATACTTACATTTGGACAGATTGAGCAGAATGTTTATGGAATCACAGTAATTTCAGGCTGTAAGTTTTGTTTTTGTCTTATTTCAGACTTTGTCATGACTGTTGAACCACATTTTTAATGTTGTCTGTTGATCTTTGTGAAGTGCTGTAACCTGTGGACTCGGTGACTTATGGACTTTTTTTTAAATAAGCTTAGAAGTAAAAAACTGCATTTGCATCATTAATATACAAAAAGCCTAAAGAATAATGCAAGTCTCATCTCTTTCCTGAAAGTCAAGCATTTTTCAATTTTCTAGAAAGTATTTGACATAATGCCCCAAAAAAGTATTATTGAATTGAAATCTGTGAATGTATTCAAAGTAACTTTCAATATCCCTTAATTGGTGCTCGCTTTAGGAGCCTGTATACTAAAATTCTAATGATACAGAGAAAATTAGCATGGTCCCTGTGCAAAGATGACCCAAAAAAAGAAAAAAAAAACCCTTAATTGCTGAGAACATGCATATTTAAAGCAGCTGCCTAAAGAAGATAAATACATCCTGGAGAAAGTCCTTCTTAAAGGTCAAAGTAAATAAAGTAAACTTTCTATGTCCAAAAGTAGGTTGTCAAATTTGTCTATCTCCCAAACTTTATAATTTCAGCGTTTGCTTTTCTTCCAACAGAGTTCAGGAAATCAATAAGAGGAAAAATATAAATGAATACTTTTTGCTACTATTTAATTGCTTCTGAACATATGTAAATATTACTTTTAAAAATATACTTAATGAGAAATCAGTTGATATTTTTATCCAGTTATAAATGAACGTTGATTTTATGTAGAAAATTAATGTGAAACAAACTATTTAATGACAAGATTGAAAATATATGTTACTGTCTAAAGGGAAGTTTGAGTTTGAATAGAGAAGAAATTAACTTTTAGTCACCAGTCTTTGATTATGTCTGTTCTTTTTGCTTGGGTTTGTTTTTTCTATCTGAATTTACATTGTAAATGTCTTGAGTAGTATATAAGTTGTATAATATTTGTGGATATAAAGCTTTTTGAGAAATGCTAATTTTTCCCTTTTAGTGCCTCCAGAGAAACCTAAAAATTTGAATTGCATTGTGAATGAGGGAAAGAAAATGATGTGTTACTGGGATCCTGGAAGGGAAACATACCTGGAAACAAACTTCACTTTAAAATCTGAATGGTACATTATTTTAAGTTTGTTGGATTTATTAAGTTAGTCGTTTTTGCTGGAATTTTTATCTTAACAAGTAAACAATTAAATGTAAATTTTTAAACATCTTTATATTTTGGAACATATCAGTTATACATAAAAGTAGAAAGAATAGTATAAATCCCCATGTACCCATCACCCAGCTTCAACAATGGTCAGCTCATGACCAATCTTATTTTATGTATATTCCACCCCATATTGTCTTGAAGAAAATCTCAGACATATCATTTCATTCATAAATAGTTCAGTACATATCTCTTTAAGGTAAGAACACTTTTTAAAAACATATCTACATACCATTGTTATACCTAGACATAATTTAAAATACTTTAATATCATCAATTTTCTGCTATCATTAATTTCCCCTGTTGTCTTATAAATATATATATTTTTTATACTTGTTTGAATCCATATATTGCAAATTGATGTCTTGTTAAGTCTCTTAAACTATAGGTTCTACCTGCTTCTTTTTTGTTTTTCCTTGCAATTCAGTTGTTAAGCTGTTATATAAACATTGTGTAACATATTCCTTTGTCCCTTTATTTCCAAAAAATTGCTGTTAGATCTACAGACTTGATCAGATTCAGGTTTAATATTTTTTTTTCAAAAATATTTTATAGGAGTGGTGTGTACTTCCATCAGGAACCACCATATAATGTTTGATTGATTTTCTCTTTTGTGATGTTAAGATTAAGCAATAATTTCAAGGGTTATCAGTCTTATTTATTCTTAATATTAATAAAATTTCCCATTCATTTTTTCAAAAATAATAATGTTGAAAGAATTTTACAGTGAAAAGCCAGACATACCCATCACCTAGATCCTACAGTTAACATTTTACTATATTTGCTTCATCACATACCTGTTTATCTTTGCATCCTTCTCTCCATCTATCCATCCGTGTCTCTTTTTTTATGCATTTTAAAGTGCGTTGCAGTCATTAACATACCTTAGCCTTAAACATTTCAGTATTTACATCGTTAACTAGAGTTCAGTGTTTGCTTACAGATTTGTTTTTAGATAAAATTTACATATCGTGAAAATGTAGATCTTAAATGTGTCATTCAGTGAGTTTTGACAAGTGCATACACCTTTGTAGCCAAAACCAACTATCAAGATATAGGACATTACTGACACCCCCAGAAAGTTCCCTCATGCTTCCTTCCCAGTCAATCCTAGCCACCACCCCGCTCTATGAGTAACTACTTGTCTGATTTCCTTCACCATAGATCATTTTTGCCCATTACAGAATATCTTATAAATGGAAGTATGTAGTATATACTCTCTGGCGAAAGGTTTCTATGACTTAGTAGAATGTTTCTGAAATTTAACCATATTGCTTCCCGTTAGTTTTTCCCCTACAGGTTTGAGCAGTCATCAGTAATCATTATTTGTATATAAGTTACAAAACTGTGGTATTCTGTGTGGGGTTTAAAAAGGAAAAAAAAAGTTTTTTTTTTTTTTTTTAGCTGAAATACTTAAAAACTTTCTTTATCAACTATGAGCAACCTCACAATTCAGATAAGAGAAGCAAAATAATGTTACTATTTTTCTTTATTACCAGTTTCATAATGAGTTGATTCCCTAGCATCCTAGGGAAGGTATATAATGAAGAGTTTTTCTCCCTCATTAAGACATTATATTTAAATACATTTGATATATTTTAATCCATTATGGTTGTTATTACTGATTCTAAAATTTTTTTTTTTTTTTTTGAGAAAGAGTCTCTGTTGCCTGGGACAGAGTGCCATGGCGTCAGCCTACCTCACAGCAACCTCAAACTCCTGGGCTCAAGCAGTCCTTGTGCCTCAGCCTCCTGAGTAGCTGGGACTACAGGCATGCCCCACCATGCCTGGCTAATTTTTTCTATATATTTTTAATTGTCCAATTAATTTCTTTCTATTTTTTTTAGTAGAGACAGGGTCTCCCTCTTGCTCAGGCTGGTTTCGAACTCCTCACCTTAAGCGATCCTCCTGCCTCTGCCTCCCAGAGTGCTAGGGTTACAGGTGTGAGCCACCGCGCTGGGCCTGATGCCTAAATTGTTCTATCTTTGATTGGTGGGAGTTTATTAATATTGTCTCATGCATCCTTTTGACACAACTTTATTAGCCTTTGATAGCCTCCTTGATTTCTGGTATAACATGATTTTCCGGATTTATCTTACGTATTTCCTCACCCAGACCCAGAATCAACCATTTCCCAAGGATCCTGGGTTCCATTCAGTGTGAAATAATATTTAGAGATTAGTCTGAGTGGGCTGTCTGGATTAGTCTGCTGCTGGGTTGTCATAGTTTCTAGGCTTTTTCAGTGGAAAGAGCTAGGAAATGTTTGTAGTTTGAGATAAAATATATCATAAAAAATATGAACTCATACTAATGTTTCCAATTTAAAATCAGGATACAGGTTTTTACATAATTTCATCCATCTGTATCTCCTCTCTTCTGCACTGAAAATCCTAGTTCTCAGCGACACCAACATGATTATTAATTTGCTTTATCCTACAGTAAACACAACATTTGCAGAATAACAATGCTAGTATTAGCACCAATATATTTACTAAAACCAATTTTAAGATTGTTTTTCTCCACAAAGGATGTGTAGTCTAATTACTGTGTTTTAAAGTTACTTGCGATAGTTCCTTTCTGTGTGGTTATACCAAAAACTCAATATACAAGTTCATGTGTCTCATTTTGCTTTTGATTTTTAGGAATTTTTCTTAATAATTATGTAAAATAATAAATCCAAAAAGTCAAATCTGTTAAGGTATATTCAGAGAATTTAAAATTCTATCCCTGTCTCCTCTACCTTGTTTCCTTCTTTCCCCTAGAGGTTATCCATTTTTATTTTGGTTTGATTTGGTTTGGTTTGTCCTATTTTTAAAAATCGTGATTGTATGTAAATATTTTTAATTGAGGCATAATTTATACACATGTGAGTAAATATAGTAATAATGGAGATAGACATCAGAAAGTGGTTGCCTGGGTTTGACTAAAAGAGGCTGAGGGAATTTTCTGGGATGATAGAAGTTTTTATCACTAACCTCCTGTCACCTTGCATATTGTGCTTGTAGAAAGCATATTGTGCTTAAAGATGTTTCTGGGACAGTAAAGATGCTGTTTCAGGAAAGGAGAAAAACAGTACTAGGATCATGAGGAAAAGATCATTTCTGGAGAGGGATCAGTGGGAATGGAGCATAAAATTCTAAAGTACAGTATCCTTAGACTAAAAATTTGGAAATAATTTTGTGTCATAAGATAAAGATCGAACTCTGTTTTAAAGAAAGGCAGGTTTTTAAGAAATTTTAGTTTTTTTTAGTGATCAACAATTTATTTGCTACAACAATTTGGGTCTCATCAAATTCTTTTTAAGGAACTTTTTCACTCTTATTTTTTCAGATCTATTTTTAATGACTGATTCTTCCATTTTTTTTATTAGGGCAACAGAGAAATTTGCTGATTGTAAAACAAAACGGGACACCCCCACCTCATGCACTGTTGATTATTCTCCTGTGTATTTTGTCAACATGGAAGTCTGGGTAGAAGCAGAGAATGCCCTTGGGAAGGTTACATCAGATCATATCAATTTTGATCCTGTAGATAAAGGTAGTTATAAACCCGAATTTGAGAGTTTATTAGACTAAATAGCAGTTTATAAATTAAAGTGGTTTTTAGATTTTATTTAATGTAGGAACAAGCATTTATTTAATTATCTTAGTGATTTTTATAAAGTTATTTTATCAATAATATTAAGTATAATTTGGAAAAAGAAAAATATCCATAATCTAACCACACTCAAAGGTGTTTTCACTTTGAATATTATCTTCTCGTATTTTTCCAGTTCTCAAACTTTTTATACCATTGTAATCACAATATACGTGTTCTGTTTTTATTCTTTTTAAAAATTCGATGTATCATAAATATTGTCTTTTGATACATGCACCTGAAAAGATTAATAAATGTAATAAACTGGTAAGAAAATCTGAAGTTTCTTTAGAAACCTTTCCTTTCCGTTACATAGTATAGCATGGCATCATTTTCAAAGAAATTTGTTCATTTGATAAGAATAAATGAATATTGTAAATTAAAGAAAAATATAAAGAGTATATTTGAATTTGTATATGAAGTTTTAAGTAAAACCTAATAAACACTATGATTTATTTTTCTTCTTCAGTGAAGCCCAATGCACCACGTAATTTATCAGTGAGCAACTCAGAGGAACTGTCTAGTATCTTAAAATTGACATGGATCAACTCAAATATTAAGAATGTTATAAGACTGAAATATGACATTCAATATAGGACCAAAGGTGCCTCAACTTGGAGCCAGGTAAACTTAAAGTTATTGTTTATTCAAATAGTCTTTCTTGCTGCCCTCTAACCTAAAAGTCTCAATCATTTTCTGAGTGTCTGGTTATGAGAAATATTTTGCTTGACACCTCTTCTGGGTGTTTATTTCAAGGAAGGGCAAACAGAAAGATACCAAGATAGAAAATACAGCTTTACTGTATACAGTAGCCTTCAAGTGAAACATGGAAGTGATACAGGATGATAGGGAATGGCATTTTTGATAGCAGGTGAAAGAAATACAAGTAATAGACAAATTAGAGGAACAAAAATAGACTGTAAAGATAAGGTAGAGCATGGGTTGGCAAACTACAGTCCACAAGCCAAAATCAGCCTACCACCTGTTTTTGTATTAATAAATATAGTTTTATTGGAACATAGACAAACTTATTTGTACACATATTATCTCTATTTTTATTCTACAATGGAAGAGTTCTGTAGTTGCAATGGAGACTATCTGGCCCATAGCCCTCAAATATTAGTAAATATTTACTCTAGCTCCTGATAGAAGATTTGTCAGCCCCTGAGGTAGGTAGGGGAAGGGATTGGTAGGGAACTTGTAAGACTGAGAAGGAAAAGGATGGTGTACTCAAAGATGATGCTGTCAGCAAAAGAAATACTTGAAGCTTTTTAAAAGGCTATCACCATAGCATTGAGGTACTCATACTATTCTGTTGTGATTCCATTTATCACTAATAGTTTGCTTTTGCTTTTGTTGCTCTTGTCACAGTAATGAGCTTGTAAGGGAATTGAGCCCATGACCTTATTACTAATGTCCTCATTGCACTTACGTAAAGGGTTCAGAATACAGTTAGAAAGAGCAATAAAACAAAATTGTATGAATGTTGCATGTTTTGCAGAGGATACATACCTGAAGTTATTCAAAATATGTTTTAATATCATAGAATCTTAATTCAGTGGTACAAAAAACTGACATGTATTTTGTATCCACTACTGAAGTTTTCAGAGTAGTAGAAAGAACCACAGTTATTTATCTATATTTAATCTCCTCTCCTTTTTTTTGAAAGCCAAATTTATCTGCTGTGATAGCTTTTGTTTTTCTCAATTGGGCTGGAAATCTTCCTTTTGCCTGTACAGATCTATGCTCTACCCTTTTCATTCCTGCTTTGTCATGGCATTCTGACCTGTATGGATTTCATCTGTGGGTTCCCATTCCATCTAGTTTCATAGTGAGTTTGGTTAATGGAAGGAGGGATAGAAGAGGAGTGAGAATAACATGTTTATTTCACCTGCTTCCTACCTGAGGTGGCTGTGTCTCTCAACCAGCTGTGTCCCTGTTCCTTTCACGGCAGTGCTCTCTATCTGATCCTCTATTTTCAGTTTCTGGTACCACCTCTTATCCCTTTAGGCCTAGGAGTGGTAACAGGTACAAGCCCCAGAGTAGTAACTACAGTATCTAAGGATTCCCTATACCCTGCCCATAGTCCCTTTACTAAGCCCTCTTTAAATTAATCTAAGTGGATTGTGCTGTCCGTTTCCTTCTGAGGTTCTGGGTGTTATAGGCCCCATGGAAGAAAGAAAGAAAAGAAGGAAGGGTAATAGATAGATGTTTCCGTACTTTTTAAACCTAGTAACTTTACTGATTCTGACTGCTTCTTTACTTCATTTCTCTCCAGAGGTTAAGTTTAATATATTAGTCTTGTTTCATTAAATTAGTTTCTAAATTCTAACACAATTTAGGAAGACCTTATTTATTGAAGTTTTTGTTGGTCAATTTGCTTTGTTTTCAGATTCCTCCTGAAGATACAGAATCTACCCGATCTTCATTCACTGTCCAGGATCTTAAACCTTTTACAGAATATGTGTTTAGGATTCGCTGCATGAAGGAAGATGGTAAGGGATTCTGGAGTGACTGGAGTGAAGAAGCAAGTGGGATCACATATGAAGATAGTAAGTAAATAAGTATGTGAAAAAATAAAGCTGTTAGAATTCTGGCTGTAAATTATGTCTTATATTAATAACGTAGACCTCACTGCTTCTTACTTTGTGATCATTTTATTCAAACTGTAGTACTTATTTTACACTGTCATCCTTAAGAACATCAAGAGTAAAATTTAATATGCATTATTGGTAGTATAAAACTATTTGATACCTAATTAAAGAAAATTATCATGGAATGGTGTCTTAGATACCATCAGAAAACCATTGACTTAACTGTTGATAAATCCAGAACATTTTATTCAAGGAGGGTGGTCCGTAGATACCTCTAACTAGAGAATCATAGCCTGAACCATTAAAATTACACTATCTGGCAAAATATACCTTAGACTATCACTATCAAAAAAAAATTTATACTATACCTTTTATTCATTTTTTTTCTACCACCACTTGATAAACCTTTAGAAAAAGATTGGTCCTGGAATTTTGGTTGGGTGGTTTATTTTCTATTTCCCCTATAGACAATATAATGTGTATATTATAATACAAAAGGCACAAAAGAGTGTACAATCTAAAGATTCCTTCTCCAAAGCAGCTAATTGTTACTCATTTCTTGTGTAGTCATCAAGAAATAATCCTGTGGCATATAGATTTTTCTTTCTGAACATTTTTCTGTCACAGTCTCACCTTTTAGGTCTTAGGGGCAACACTTGTGGCTTAAAAACCTCCTCTAGCACCTATATCCCTTTACTTCCAGCTCTACTAGACACGTAGGTCATTATGTTAATTGAGAATGTGAAAGGCAAAAAAGTACCCTTCTTTCCTAAGAATTTTTTCTCGCATTCTCATAGAAGCCAGGAAAGAAAGTAATCCTGCTATTGCTGGTTTGCGACTCCTTAACCAGATTCCTTTGTCTTAACCAGGAATTCTTAAACTGGGATTCTTGGGGCCTATAAAGGTACATGGATCTATTTGGGGAAGTTCATGAGATACCTGAAAATGTAGGTAAAATACTGTGGTTAGTGCCTGTGTGCATTTTTCTGGGGAGAAGGAACATAATCTTTGTCAAATCAATGAGATCTCTAGAGAGCAAAAAGTTATGAACCATTGGACTAAGCGTTTTTTCAACTTAGTGAATGACACCTCTAGGTTCTCTTTATGTTAGGAAATATTTCTGACCCATAAAATTTTCTTTATAATTTCATGTTAGTTATTCTGTTTGAGTACTGCACCGCACTTGTGTATTTATCTATTCTAACCTCTGGTACTGGCAGCCTTTTTCCCAGCCTTCCTGATCTGACTGTCCTCTTTTCTTTGATTTGTTATCTGTAATTCCTTCTTCATGATCAACATATTACTGCTTTGATTTTATTCAAATCCTTTCTTATTTTATTGAATACCATGTTTATAATTTATAAAATTTTTGAAAATTGACACTATAGAAAATTTTAAAACCCAATTACTGGTATTTAACACTTTGTTTTCTAAAGTGCTTTTTGATGTGATTGGTGATTATCACAACAATACTGTGAATTCGTTGTTATTATACTATCACTCTGAATCACTCCTATGTAAGGTAATAAACTTATACTACTTTTACTACATTAAATTTGTTCTATATTCTTATGTATATTTAGGGATTTTAGGCATGTATTTAAATATTTTTCAATTTCATTTTTAGCAATAAGTATTATCAACCGATTCTTATTTTAAAGTTTGTCTTTAAAAAATAGTATCAACTGACTTTTCAAAACTTTCATAAATGTAATCATAAGATAGAATATTAGATAGAATAAAAAGGGATTTGAATAAAATCCAAGCAATGTGTGTTAATCAAGAAGAGGTAATTATAGATGACAAAAAAGAAGAGAGGACAGGCAAACCAGGAAGGCTGGGCAAAAGGCCTGTCAGTACAGGAGGTTCAAACAGATAAATATGTGAGTACAGTGCAACACCCAAACAGTAAAGAACATGAAATTATAAGAAATAAAATAAGAAATCGTGATGCATCTTTGGTTATTGCTTAGGATACATTTGTACCTTTACCATTTTGAGGTTAGAAAAGAGTTCCAATATGATCTAAATCATGAAGCTGTACTCTAAGGAAGACCCAAGATCCCATGATGGGATGGGAAAATGCTGGTATAAAGAGTCAGAAACACCATACAATTGAAGGATGAGAATACTAAGAACAAAGAATAATTTGCAGGATTATATTTTACTGTTAAAACTTTTTATTTTAAAAGTTTATGTCTTTTCTTTAGGACCATCTAACGCACCGAGCTTCTGGTATAAAATAGATCCATCCCATACTCATGGCGATAGATCCGTACAACTCATGTGGAAGGTAAAAATCACGTTTATATTCTTTTATTTCTTATTCAGATACATTTTATACGGTATATGAGTGGAGGTTTTTTAACATTTTTACTCATCTTAATAGTAGCAAAGCATTTGATAACTTTTTAATAAATAGAAACACAAAGCTAAAGCTTTAAATGTATTATATAGAAGTCAGGTGCACAAACTACAGATAATAGGTAGTAAGCACAATTCTATGAAAGTGTAAGTGTTTTTAAGAAGAGGGACCCTGTCTTATGGAATTTCCAGAGTGCCTCAGAAAATAATAAAGTTTTGAGATCATCAAAATGTATGCTGATAAATTGATAAATGTGCATGAGTATATCATATTAAAAAAAGATAGAAAAATACTCAAGCATAAAATAAATTACTTAGGCCCACATAACCACAGTGCAGGATTGTATACAGAAGTAAAAGCTAACAAGATGATGCTACTTCCCCTCTTTTAGTTGAGGTCATGCTTTTACTCTTCATTCAGTATGTAGCAATTTTACTTTAGTACAAGTTTAAAATGAGATTGCCAGTCCCTTCCAATTAAATATTTAGAGATTTAGCATAATGGCAGAATTTGTGAACGTGAAGAAACATTAACTTTAGTTAAAATTTATGAAATTATTTTTTTAACTTATTACAGACATTGCCTCCTTTTGAAGCCAATGGAAAAATCTTGGGTTATGAAGTGACTCTTACAAGATGGAAATCACATTTACAAAATTACACAGTTAATGACTCAAAACTGACAGTAAATCTCACAAATGATCGTTATATAGCAACCCTAACAGCAAGAAATGCAGTTGGCAGATCAGATGCAACTGTTTTAACTATTCCTGCCTGTGACTTTCAAGGTTTGTATCTGTGAGATGGAGCCTAACTCATGGATGGAATAAAGGTTGTTAGGTATGGACAGGGCACCCATAAAAAACAAAAGTAGTCTAAGACTGACTATCTCCTCAGTATTAGGAATGATCATATTTTTAGAAATCATTCAGCAGAGAGATTTCATCAGGATGCATGAAATACATCACTGCATACCTCAGTTAAACCTTGCAGTAAGCTACATTATTCATTTAAGCATTTTCTGGTTTTTTCTGATTACTTTTCTGGTTTTAAAAGTTTTATTTCAAGATTTTGAGAACTTCAGGTGCATATGTCTTAAATATGTTGTTTATCTGTTGCTTTCAAAAAAGAAAAAATTGCAGTTGCAAACTTACATAACACAATATTTGAAGAATTTGGAGAAAGCAAAAATTTAAGTTTAAAAGTAAATTTCCTGGGTGTGGGGCATGTGCCTATAGTCCCAGCTACTTGGGAGGCTGAGGCAGGAAGATCATTTGAGCCCAGGTGTTCAAGGCTCAGCCTGGGCAACAAAAACTCCATCTCTAAAAAAATAATTTTAAAAATAATAAAAAATAAAAATAAATTGACTACTTCACATGTAAGTTATAATAAAGTGCTTTTATGCAAGGAAATGCATATTAATATATGCTACAGAAATTGATAAATCACATGTTTTGAAAATCACTATAAAATGTGGAAATTTCAAATTTTTGAATGTTCATTTATTATATCAGTATTCAAACTTTGTTTTAAAGCTACTCATCCCGTAATGGATCTTAAAGCATTTCCCAAAGATAACATGCTTTGGGTAGAATGGACTGCTCCAAGCAGATCTCCCAACAAATACATACTTGAGTGGTGTGTGTTATCGGATAAATCTCCGTGTATCCCAGACTGGCAACAAGAAGATGGTACTGTGCATCGCACCTATATAAGAGGTATATCTGGGTAGAAACACTTAAGTTGATATTATTCTCTTCTGTTAAAGGTGTTGTGGTCCATTGAAAAGACTTCTTTCTGATTTATCATAGCTCCACTAATCATTAGATGTGTGACTCTCAGCAAAGTCACATTTAACCACTCTGAACTATAGGGTCTCTTTATGGACAGAGTGAGGTTAATAGTGTCTTTTTTTATACCCCAATATTGTTATATCATCAATGAAGACTCATAAAGCTGTAAAGTAATAGAGATGTATAAGAGAATCCAACCTTTGCTGCTGACTGCTGTTGTGTGTTCTTTGTACTTGATTTAACTCCCTTATCCTTCAGGTGAGGAGATAGTTTCCTAGAGCATCTGGATGACTTACTTGACTTCTTACAGCCATCAGTTAGGGGAAGCAGCCTAGAACTCAGATTTCTTTATGTCTTTCAATTGGAAGCACTAAGAAAGGACAGGAAGTAATGATATTATAGAGTTCCTAAATGGATTGTTCTGTGTTAAGGTACTGTTTATTAAGTGGCTGTAAAGTGATATAACAACTCTAAAGAGAAAACAAAAACACTCAGCTTGAATGAGCTTTTTAATAAAGAATAATAATAATGAGAATTCAGCTGTGAATAATTTGATTAATCAGAGAAGAGCCCTAAGCAGAGAGAGATACCTGCCATAAAGTTTTTAAGCTTTTTCATGAAATAGGCTCTTTGGCCTTCATTAACCTATTATTTAATAATACACAGTTTTAATAAGCTTTGTTATCTAGTTTATCAACCTTATCAAATTAAAAACATGCCGTAACTAGGGATGTAATTAGAAATAATTACAGTTATTTCCAGTTATCTGGAAATAACTAGACAATGGAAACTTTTTTTAAAAGCATAGCAAAGGCTCTGGAGACATTAAGATTGGGCATGTAACCCCATATAGCTAGGTACCGCTGAAAACATCACTGTTACAGCAGAATATAAAAAATTATACTTTCTTGATTATATTTAATCATCAAGAAAAGGTAATATCACTGTATTTAAGAAGGCAAAGGAGCATATAACTTCATGAATATAATAGGGAAAAATAAGTTCTTGCTGAAGGTATAAACTTCAATAAAATGAGCACCTTGGTTTTTGATGTGGACAGATAATATGCTGTATAAAAAGAAAAATTTTACTGGTGCATGCTCAAAAAATAAATTACTGTGATAATGTGGAGGGATTATAAATAAAGGAAATTTTTAAGATGATTTTTTTTGATTATGGGGGAAATAGCACTAATTCTTTTTTTCCAACTCACCCAACAAACCAGGTCCATTAGTGCTTTTCCCTTGGTCTTATTAGCGGTATCTTGCTCATTAGGTAGTTTTCAGAGAATTAAGTAAGACATATAAAAATTGTTAACTCTTAAGTAAGACCCAGAGTAATTTGAGATCATTGCTTTCAATACAGTCATTACTTTTATTAACAATATATTTCTTATCCACTGTATTAGCAATACTTTGACAAATAGTTTTACCCTATTTAAGGTTGAATTCAGTACACAAAAGGCAATGCTTAGAAAACTGCAGTTTTAAAAGAAAGTTAAGTGGTTAAAAAATTATAATGTAAAAAAGAAATGAATTAATCTCATTTTTTCATTATGGGGAAAAAAATGCTAATCTGCTATTTTTACTTTAGGATACCTGGCAGAGAGCAAATGCTATTTGATAACAGTTACTCCAGTATATGCTGATGGACCAGGAAGCCCTGAATCTATAAAGGCATATCTTAAACAAGCTCGTAAGTCCAAACTCACTTTCTCTGAAAAATGTTGAGTTTCATATTAACAAAGTCATATCAGTTTTAAGTAAGAATGTGTTTCATTATGTGAAAATAATTTTATGATTTTCAGTTCGCAAATACATTTATTCTGTTTCAGCACCTTCCAAAGGACCTACTGTTCGGACAAAAAAAGTAGGGAAAAATGAAGCAGTCTTAGAGTGGGACCAACTTCCTGTTGATGTTCAGAATGGATTTATCAGAAATTATACTATATTTTATAGAAGCAACATTGGAAATGAAACTGGTAATACAACCATATCAGTTATTAAGACTCAAATGTTTTTTTACTAAGCTTTTCAATACTAACTTATGTTGTACGTCTTATCATACTATATTATCATCAGAAGACACCTGACAGTATACCTTATGGTTGTTTTCATGGCTCTATTGAAAAAAATATTGTGCTCACAGAAGAATAGTATGTGTAGAATAATCAGGGTTATGACACTTGCTTCCCGGCAAAAATATTTTTATTCTCTTCCAATACAATGCCAAATATAGGCCACGTGAAGCAAAAACATGGAGTAGTTGAATAAAGCAGTATTTTATTTCTTTCAGCTGTGAATGTGGATTCATCCCACACAGAATATACACTGTCCTCTTTGACTAGTGACACATTGTATATGGTACGAATGGCAGCGTACACAGACGAAGGTGGGAAGGATGGTCCAGAATTCACTTTTACTACACCAAAGTTTGGTAAGAAATAATGAAGTTTGATCTTTTATTTTTTTCTCTTCCCTTTTTAAGCTTAATCAGGTTAGAAATGGACACAGTTTATATACTAATATTTTGTGGAAAAGTACATCTTTGGATTCATAGAAACAAGGTGTTCATAAATTATGATTTTTATATTGTTTATCTAGTTTTGGTTATTTATTTAAACTATAGGAAATATTATTCCTTACCTTTTTGGTGTTTTATTAACTGCTTCTGACCAAATTCACCTAAACTCTAAATCCCAAAAGAATTTGTGTATCTTTCCAAGTAGGTTCCTTTTCTTTCTTTTTGAGACAGAGTCTCACTCTGTTGCCCGGGCTAGAGTGCCATGGCGTCAGCCTAGCTCACAGCAACCTCAAACTCCTGGGCTCAAGCGATCCTTCTGCCTCAGCCTCCGGAGTAGCTGGGACTACAGGCATGCGCCACCACACCCGGCTAATTTTTTCTATTTTTGGTAGAGAC
>CAUYRT010048273.1:0-19044 GCA_963574885.1 Lepilemur ruficaudatus
TTTTTGGTGGGTTTGTCCTTGGTCACCCCCATGGAAACCTCCCCGGGCAAAAAACTCCACACATGTTCAAAAAAAAAAAAAAAAAAAAAAAAAAAAAAAAAAAAAAAAAAACACATCCCTGAGTTTTGTTTTAAACAATGATTTCAAGTCCAAATTAAACAGATCATAGTCTTAACATGACCTGTTTTGTTAAACTAATGACTTCTATACCAATACTCCAAATACTCCACTTATTTTTAATATCCACTGTCTAACAGCCACACAGCAGTACTGTATGGCATTTCAAAGTACTATTCCTTTTACAAATTTAATCAACTCAAGTATTAAACATCAATGATGATAATCCATTGCTCTGCTTAAAAGAAATCTCTAGGGGACAGCTGAGAAAGAAAGGTTAAACATTTCTATCCTTCAAAGTAGGACACTGCAGCTACCTATAAATCATGCTCTTTGTTTATTAAGATAATTAAGCCCACCAGTCCACTTAACTTTCAGACTCAACAATTGTCTGGCACGAACAATTTCCACTTTTTCTAAAACAAAGGGGATGTGTTCAAAAGGGGGTCCTCTGCATGCTCTCTGCACAATGCATGCTATTTTAAAACATGATTTATGTGTCTAATTCCTGGAGCTGCCTTGAAAAATATACTAGGTTCTTCCTCCCATGCTCCCTGTTAGGAGAAGACACTCCAATTTGAAGAGTGCACTGTGTTTCTGACCACAGGCAGCTATATCATGTCAGCATTTTCATTAAATACTGTTCAAGCTGGACTTTAAACAAATGGAATGGAGAGCCACAGCTGCAGCCACTGCAGAGAGACAAAGTTATCCAGCCGGGAGGCTTACATAAGAGGTGCAGGACAATCACGGTGAAACCCAAATGTCATCATCTGAATCCTATCTCTTCTGAGACTTGCCCACATTCTTAAAGTGTATGAAATTACATGCACAGAGCGCTTTTCTCATTTTATTTGCCTTATAGCACAAAACACCGGGTTGACATATAAGTTGTTTTTTCCCTAAAGGACTAGGCTCCAATTATGGAAACGTTGGCAACTTCTGCCTTGGGGAAGAGTGAAGTGGGATGCGAGGGAAGCCTGCAGGCCTGAAAGGAATGGCTTAGCTCCCCTTCCCAAAGATCCATCAGAGTGCTGGGCATCCAAGGAGAGTCACTCCCCCAGGACTTAGGATGTAGGTGACAAGACCTCGTGGACCACCCCCCCCACACACACACAACAGCGCGCACGCGAACACACACAGTCAAGGAGCTCAGAATGTGCAATTAGCAAGCAGCAGGCGAAATGCCCTCAGAGCACCTGTCCTCTCCCAGCACATTTCCAACTGGCACTTTCGTCAGAGGCTGGGCCAGCCAGTCCTGGACTCCAGACTCTCCCCGCGTCCGCATGTCCTGTCCCCTTTTTCGCACCCGGCACTCCCCCACCAATCTGGAACACCGCTAATGAGATGTGCCACCCCTGGCTTCCCAAAACATAAAGATAATAAAAACGAACCTCTCCTTCCCACGGCTCCCCTCCAACTTCAGAAACTCCAGTCAACTTACTGGGACTCAGGAGGCGGGGAGTCTTCTTGGGGGACCGCGCTCCGAGGCAGCCTGGCAAACTCCGGCGCACAGTCCCGTCGGCCCCGCACTGCCCCGCCGCAGCGGCGGGTGCGGGACGAGGCGCTGCCGCTCTGCACCAGCCGCCTCGGCTCAGCCGTGCCCGGCGCCGGGCACTCGCCTGGGCGCACGGCCCGGCGGCGGCGACGGCGGCGGCAACTAGGGCTGCAGCCCGCCGCACGGACCCGAGCGCTGCAGCTGCCGCCGGCCCAGGAGCGCGAGCACCTGGTGCGTGTCTCCGGCTCCAAGGGAATCACGGCTCAACAAGAAACCCCGCGCGAGAGGACCCGACGTGCCGCCACTCGGCCGCTCACATCGCGGGCGCGCAGCCGGGCGAGCAAGCGGGCGGGTACCGCAGTCCGCACTCGCCGCCGAGCCGCGGAGAATGACAGGCGCCGAGGCGGAGCAGCCGCGCGGGGCGCGGGGCGCGAGTGCGCATGATCCCGGCCCGCTGCGGCACGTCACGGGGGAGGAGGGGCGGGGAGCAGGGGCGGGGAAGGGGCGAGCCGGGAGAGCCGGGCGGGGCCGGGGTGGAGAGCCGGGCGGGGCCGGGGTGGGGGCCCGGGGGATGCGGACCCGCGCTGCTCTCTGCTTGCTCGCGGAAGGGTGCAGGAAGACGCTCTCCTCGGGTTCTGCTCACCTAAAGCTCTATGGTTGAACTTGTTTTTCTGTGGAGTCCATTGTCCCTTCAAAAGGACTGTTTAAGCGGCCCTTAAGGTCCCAGGCGAGCCCACAAAAGCCACTTTTACTAAGCTTATAGCGTAACCATAAAAGGATTGTGATTTGGCGGACAATGGTGCTCGACTGCGCTTGTACATTAAAATAAGTTGGGAAGCCTGTAAACGCCCTTTGCCCTCGCCACACCCCAGAACAAGTACAGGAGAATCTGTGGGTGGGGTCCAGGTATCAGTAGGTTGTAAAGCTTCCTCAAAGATACCAAGGTGCAGCAGTGTCTCTCAAACCTTTAATGTGTGACACAAGCTCCTGGGAATCTTGTTAAGACATAGATTCAGATTCTGTAGGCCTGGGAGGACAAGGGGCCACTCTTCATTCTTAAGAGGCTCTCAAAAGTTGCCAGTGCTGCAGGTCCAGATCGCCCCATCATTGCTACTCAAAGTGTGGTCCAGAACCTGGAGCAGCCGTTCTGAGAGTCACCCTAGGAGGTTTTTAAAAATGCAGAGCAAATGCCCAGGCTCTACCTACCGTGGTAGTGGTTCTGGTTCAGTGGCTGGGCAAAGGTGGGGCTTTGGAATTCCATTTGTAATAAGCACTCTAAATAAATCTAATAGAGGTTTTGTTTGGACCAAACCAAGTTTACACCAGCAACCTGGTGTTGGGAATAGACTTTTGCATGACAAAGAACCAAGTCAGGTCTAGAACTCAGGACATCTAATTCAAAATCCAGTGCATTCTAAACCAACTGGTGTTTTATCTGATTGGTGCCAATTATATACAAGTATTATGAATTACTTAGCAGGAATATCTATATATATAAATGGTATTAAACATAAATGCATGCATTCTATTGAATACTGTTACACATATGAAAGGGGGCTTACAATTGGCTGGGGAAGCAGCTCATTCGGGAGGGAGCAGGGAGCAGAGTGATGGAATAAGGGATGGTAGTGTGTTGCAGAGGGTATGGTGGAGGAAACAAACTTCACACTCATCCTAAAGCTTGCATAGGAACTTTGGGGAAGAGGATCCGTGGACCAGACTTGGCCTCCTGCTCCAGAGCGTGGCGTGAAACTCAGGCATTCAAGAGCTTACAGGCATGGCATTTCACATCCGTTGCCTCATTGAAATCTCACAACGGTCTCTTAAATTGAATAAAAAAAGAAATTATGCCCATTTTACACATTAAAGGCGACACACTCTGGACACTGGTTGACTGTTTAAGTGGAACTTGAATAAAAGCAAGGATCTTAGTGCCTGACGTTTCTCCTAAGAAAAACAACAATTCAGATCTTATAAAGCAAATGGTTTCCGTGTTTACTAGTCTCATCTTTTAAAGGCTGTGTCTAAATTTTGAGTTCAAAAGGCTTTCATTCTTGTATGGAGGAAATACATTTATGTCTCCAACCCAGTTTTGCAGCTCCACATGTTGAGATTGGGGAATGTGTTTCCAAGAGCATCCTAGTCCTAGGACATTGCAGTTACACAGTGCAGGGTTCACCGAGGACTTCGAAGGGCAATGCTCACATTTTCTGGTGACAAGTATAATTACCCTCCTTATTTTACCCAGGCCCAGAAGCTAAGTGATTTAGACTAATCACTAACCCAGGCAGGGGCCAGTCTCAAGCCTCTCTTCTTTTTCTCTGCTCTCTTTTCACCAAATGACATACTGAAGATTGTTTTTCCTTCCCAAATTTTTCATACCAAGATTTGCCATCAGTAAATTGGAACCCAAATTATTTCAAAGCCACAACTTAATATAGAACCAGAAGTGTCAGGAACAATTCTTGTATTTGTGGTAAATGCTATGGACTATACTCCCAGTCTGAGTAAAATTTCAGAAGAAAGTATGTGGTATTTATATGCAATCTTCTAATCCAGAGCTTTGCCTTGGAATGCTGTATTGCCAACTCTGTCCTACCCACCTCCTTTGTTACTTCCCGTGTAACTCTTCCATAGAGCTATTCTTCTGTGTGATTATAAAATAAAAATAAATAAATTCCTAGCAGAAAGAGATTCTCTATAAATGAAGGAGCTGGCACATTATAGGTTATAGAATTTAGTTCAGTTTTTAAGAAATATTTTAAATAGGCCAGGTGTGATAGCTTATACCTGTAATCCCAGCACTTTAGGAGGCCAAGGTAAGAGGATCACTTGAGGCCAAGAGTTTGAGACTAGCCTGGACAACACAGTGAGACTCCGTCTCAATAAAAAATAAAATGAAAAAACTAGCCAGCCATGGTGGTGCATGCCTGTAATTCCAACTACTAAAGAGGCTGAGACGGGAGGATTGCTTGAGCCCAGGGGTTCGAGGTTGCAGTGAGTTGTTATCTCCAGCCATTGCACTCCAGCCTGGGAGACAGAGCATGACCCTGTCTCAAACAAACAAACAAAGAAATAGTTTAAATAAAAAAAATTACCAAGGTGGCAGAATAATCATGTTGGGACTTTTAGGAGAAGAACCCAAACTCGATATTCTGTTTTCTTTGGTGCTAGAAACTCCAATCAAAATATTATTTATATAGTATTTGAATTCATTTGCATATTGACTTCAAGAGATCTAAGATTTAATTACATAAAAAGTTAATAGGTATGTCCCACTGCCATTGCATTTAAGCCACTATTATTAGCATTAAATACATGAATTATATAATATTGCCTTGATACTGTATTGACTGTGTCTTAATATTGACTGTGTCTGCATTTAGAATTTGTTTCACATTAGCTGCTATTGTTGTCTGGCAGGAGTAGCAGCTACATTTTTTCCCCTGAGGTCTGTATTCCTTATGGGTTAACAAAGCCTGCTCTTTGGCTGAGAATTTCTTTCTTCAATGCCTCTAAAATCCCAGTAGTGAGGTTTTCAATTATACAGACACAAGAACTCCACTGAACCCATTCTCCCTCATTCAAGAAGCTATACCTAAGATAGGTAAACTCTTCCTATTAAAAATCCCACGTATCACTAGGCTGAGAAGTTTTGTTTCAAAAATTCTCCACCTTTATTAATTACAGTTCTTCATGCATTTCGCTCAAAGGGATTCTTTGGCACGAAAACCTTCAATCTCTGCCTACTTCATAGACATAGTCCAGATAAGAGAACTGTGGGACGTTCAAGGTGACTGATGTGGCTAAGACAGAGTCAAGAGCAAAGATTTAGATGCCACTTGGTGAAAAATAAGCTTGTCATAAAAATTAATACAAGTTGTACTTGATTTTGGGACATGGTTTATTACAAAGTTTGCCTCATTGTAACACATGCAGCAGCTGATAAGTGCACTGGAAACCGTAACTGAATCCCTAGTGGGCAGTGGGGTTGGGGATGGGGAGATTAGCATTCTGTCTTTTTTCCTGAGAAACCTTTGAAAACCATTGGAAAGCCCAATTCCTGTCCTGACACAGAAAACTTACGCAGTGCCTGTATTTCAAATGTTCACATCAAAATTAGTTCATTCAGAACTTAGAGCAGCCAATATAATAAATAGTCTGGATTTTCAGGCTAGCTCCAAATTTTTTAAACCTCTATGAACAAATAAGTTCATAGAATGTGAATTATAATGCCAAGCCTGAAAAGAAATAGGTGTTGGGTAAGGATTCTGGCTGGAGACAGGAGTGGGGTCAGGGGGACGGAGGATGGAATTTAGAAGTGGAAGAAGATGACTAAAAGTGACGTTTGGTGGCCGAGAAGCAGAGGCTGGTGGAGACTAAATAGCAGGAGCTTCTGAGATAAGGTTGGGCGATGGCCTGTGACCAAGAAGAGAAATAGCAGTTGGGACTGTACTGGCAACACAGGGCTTACCTGTACTTAAAGCATCGAGAATCCCATGTTTGACGTGATCTATAGGAAAGGAGATGAATGGAGTATAAATTGCTTAAATATGTTATAAATGCATCAAAGAACCAATATAGAAATGTACATTCAATTTCAGTCTCTAAGAACTACCGACTCCTTCCTTCCAACCAAGTTTCCCACCAATAGACAGAGAGAGCCTCAATGAGGGGGTGGGGCGGTTCGGAGGGGGCAGCATCTCCATCTATCAGTTGCAATCACGTGGCTGCCATCTTTGATTACCTAACACAAAGTGACGAGAGCTTCGAGCACATATTAGGCTCCTAATAAATGCTAGCTGTTAGTGGTGAGCTTTTTTTTTTTTTTAATCTCTCCTAGAGTTAAAATTTGTAGCTAGACATCTCTTAATGTCCATTTTATCATTTTAATGTAAGGCATGATTGACTGTAGTTTTTAAGAGAGCACTTTCCTTTTCTGAAAGAAGACTTAAAAGTGAGTTTAGGGCTCCTCTGAGAACAAGAGAATCACACAGAAAAGGCTTTCAGGGGAGATCAAGGCAAAGTCCACTAATGTCACTCTGTGGCTTCACACTATACTGCAGAGGAAAAGGCAGGGCTTAAGGACTTGATACTTACAGATCTTTCTACTGGGATGAAGAAATTATGGTGGCAAGAGAGACGGCACTTATAAAAATGAAAACAGAGAGCCCTTTAAGGAAATGTCTTTACAGATTAAAGAATGGACATTCCCCTTGTCCTTTGTCATCTTGACCTTACACATTCCTTAAAGTTCTATTCTGACATCAGCACTCAGGATTGGTGCCTGTAAAACTGATGTAGATATTCACAATGTTGGTTGCAATTCCTTAGGTTCCCTTTGAATTCTTCTGTCTTTACCGCTTCAATATAATACACTTTTTATAAACATATTTCAAGTAGGCATCAGTGAAAACTGTGTTTCCTTAGTCATCAACCATTTGCCAGCCAACAAGCCAAACTTCAGAATTGAGAAAGGAAGATTTATCAAGCTAATGAGAGATTTATTTCCAAAAGAAGCTAGTTGTGCTGTCTCCAATGTCAGAAAGATGTGAACAACTTTTAGTAACCAAAGCATTTCTGTCGTTTTCTGCCCTGTCATATATCTTCCACCAGTCTCACCCTCTCACTATTTTCTTGGCAATTAGACTTTTCTGCTCTCAGTCCTGCACCCTCCCTGGCTTGGAGGCCATCTCTTGTTATATCACGACAACAGATGACAGGGAGAGTAAATTCAGCAGAAAGTGAATTTTCTGTCTGCTTTCTCTTTGATCCGGTGGCCCATTTAGAAGTGGAAGAATATGCATTGTTTACGTGGCTTTCTTCTAAGTCTGTGTAAGTTTCCTTATCTGGGAAATGGAGACAATAGTAGTAGTTATTATTATTCTTTGAAAGAGTCAGACATTTACCTAGTCCTACTTCCCCAAGAAGAAGGAGCTTTTAGTTTCTGCTGAATTCCCTTCTTCCATTCCCTACTCCCAAACAAAAGAACACCTTCTAGGGAGGGTTGACGGTAGACACTAGTGAGGGCTAGTGAGAATGTGAGCTTCCCAGAGTGGCCAAACACTTTGTAGTGGTTAAAATTCCAGTTTTGACAAAACTCTGCTATTTGAGATGTTACTTGTATGGATGGTGACAAAAACTCCTGGTATTTGAGATGTCACTTGTATGACTGGGGGTCAGACCCAGAGCAGAGCCTCAAACGTATTCTTCCGGGGATGAATAAAAGCACAATAACAGCCTGAGAGGAAGGCAAGGGACCTTGGAGATTTCACAGCAATTCAAATACAAGAATTCCCAGAGGCGAAAGCCATAAAATAAGCCATCGCTCCAAAATGTCTTGTAAAAACAGCAGTTGCTTTTAGAAATATTTAATCCCAGATTCCACTGAAGTGCTCATGGTATTTCCTGTTTCTGGAAACTTAGAGGAAAATTAAACTCTTGCTTGAAAGAAACCAAGCAGAGCCAGATGTTGGTGTTGGTAATGATTTGCAGAGCCTAGCATGCATGTGGCGGGAGTCGGGAAAATGCATGACAGCTGTCTGAAGCCATGGGAGCCTAATTTCTCTTGGCTAGGAGAAAAACAAAGTGTAGGAGTGTTTTGTTTATATATACAAGGGGACAGCTGAATCTAAGAGACATTATTTTGGTTTATGGAGCCAGAAACAGCCATTTAAAATATTTTTTCTGTTCCTCTGACACACTTAGACCAAACCACTTATTTAAGCAATGTTTAGTATCCAACCAAATACAGCGAAATTATAAAGTTTTTTTTTTCCAGAAAATACTAGGCTGTTCCATTTTGAAACCAACTATAGGCAATCTCATAGTAGCTTGCTTTGTCCATATTAATAACTAGAATATTTTTCTGAAACTACATGATAGGACTTTTTGATTAAAGAGCCTTTAGGTATACAGAAGTGATTACAACCTACTTTATCTTTCACTGCACCCCACACAGAGTCTTCTCTGGTCGAACTGTTTTGTTCTTCGATGCTTGTTTATCCTTTGTCCTTTCTTGCTTTTGTGTTTCACTGGTTTTTTTTGTTTGTTTGTTTGTTTGTTTTTTTTAACTCAAGCCCTCCTCTCCCATCTCTGTCCTTCGAATCCTAGCCATACTCTAATGCCTAATTCTTACTTCACCACACGCATGAAGTTGACCTTGATCATCCGAGCTGGAGGAGCGTCTCTTCCTGGGAGCGTCTGTAACACCTGCTGTCTAGATCATCCACATGGCACTTCTCCTAACTGCTTTGCATAATATATAATCAGTGTATGTATCTCAACTGCTCAGTGAAACAGTAAATTCCTGAAGGCAGGCACTATGTTTTATATTTCTTTGTGTCTCCTCTCCTTCTTCCACTCCTTAATTCTCTAGTTATTTTATACGAAGTCACAAGACTTCTATCCATGTCCACGCTTATGATGTTGTTGACTGTGAGCATGTTGGGTGGGAGAGTGTAGGTGTGTGGGGGAGATAGAGAAAGCATGACAAGAGTGATTCAGCATCTAACCCCATTTAGGTTGCAGCTCTGGGCAAATTTCAGGGTTTATCTAGTTATATACTTATTGCATCTGAGTTATAGGGTGAAAGCTTGGTCTCGAGAGCAAAAATTGAAGTCTAATTATTAGAATTGGAGCAAAAGGTTAAGAACCAGATTAATAGTAAGATTTACTTGATATTGAATTCTGGGCTGAGGCTACTTCAGTACCCACTGCCCACTAACATTGGTCAGGGTTGAACACAGAGCCTGGAGAAGGATTGAGTCCATTGCTAGATGAAAGATGATCATCTATGGGAACAGAAATAATAGGGGAGCAGAAAACCAGGAAGGGCATTTTTTTGATACCACGCCTTTCATAGGAGGTTGCTTTAGATGGGAAGTGTCAGTCATTGTGTCTACCTCTCCCTATGCCACCTTCTCCTTATGCCTGTTTATAGGTCCCTGTTCAGGGAAGTGACCCTAGGCTGCACTGAGCCCTGCTGTGGCCACTGATTGGATCAGGACCATCACCTGATCCCAAGAGTGCCCTGATGCCAAGGTCTTAAGGGGCAGGAGTAATTTAGCTGAACCAACAGGACTAGCTTCCTCTGAAATAAAGACTGGAGAATATGGAATGGATTGGATGCTCTAGGGAGGAAAATGAAACAGATATACAAGGAAAAGCAGAGACCCAAAGGAAGGGAGAGCATTCCAGCCAACACAGTGCTTTTCCAGACCCTTCATATTCTTGAATAAAGTTCCTTTTCATTGACCGATACCTGTAAAGCAAAGGCAAAAAATCTGGCATACTGCTCAGTGAATGTTTATAAAATAAATGACTAGAAATAAATTGTGAATATTATTGAGCATTCATAAAACAACATTTATATGTATTTGTGATATAATAGAGAATATATCTGGTCTTTGCCCCTGGTACCTAGCACAGACTATCAACACTGTTAACATTTTCTAGTAGAAGGGTCTTTTGTTATTCATAATTAACCCCCTTGGATAGAACCTGAACTTATGCCAATGAGATGGGCGAGACAAATTGTGTGACTAGAAGGTTGAAACTCTCAGAGCCACCTTCAACCTTGGGGGAGGGAACAGGGCTAAAGATCAAGTTCAATAGCCTGGCCAATGATGTAAGCAGTCATGCTAACATAATGAAACTCCAATAAAAAACTCAGGCCACCGTGGCTTGGGGAGCTTCCTTGTTGGTGACCGTGTTGGTGTGCTGGGAGGGTGATGCACCCTAGCTCCACAGGGACAGAGGCTCCTGCACTCAGAACCCTTCCAGACCTTGCTCATTTGGCTGTTCATTTGTATTATTGTAATAAACAAAATGGTAATCATAAGTACAGTGCTTTCTGGAGTGCTGTGTGTCCTTCTAGTGAATTATTGAACCTGAAGAGGGGTTGTGGGAAAATGTTCAAATTTGTAGCCAAGTCAGACAGAAGGGTCCCTGCTTGCATCTGGTATCTGAAGTGAGGGTAGTCTTATTGGGAACCTTGCCCTTTAAGTTGTGGGACTTTACACTCACTCCGGATAATTAGTGTCAGAATTGAATCGAATTGTAGGACACTCAGTAGGTATAACAGAATGGGTGTTGGAGCACAATATTCTTTGTGCACTTAAAAGCACACCACATTTTTGTGATGTCTATTTACAGTGTTGATTAACACAGAGCAGAAATGACATCACCATCTCAAGATGAAGAAGGGAGCAATTATATCAGGTGATTGCGTCCGTATCAGTCAATCTGCACGTGTTGATTGATGGTCAGTAATCAACAAATTGTGAGATAGGGATCCCATCTCTCCAGCTGGACTGCGAGCTGCTGGGAGTCAAGCCCACATATTCTTTATCTTTACTTCAATCTATGCCTAGTGAATTATTTCTAAAAATCTTAAGTTCTACTGAAATGCTTTATGGTTGATAGGATGATGTACAAATAAGTACTTACTAGTTACAATACTCACTTTACATTTCATTCCTATTTAATAGTCTTGTCTCTCTGGACATTACTTTAACAATCTTTTTTCCCTCCTTATTTCACAAATAGCGAAAGCTAAGCCATAGGTAAGTGTCTTGCCTAGGATCGCAGAGAAAGTCAAGAATAGATCTAAAATTAAAAATCCATTTCCTCTGAATTTCCAAGGCAATTTTAGCTTAGCACACACTCCTTAACCATCAAGAACTACGGGTCATGTCAGGTTCTGATCATCAAGTGGAAGATCATGGCCAGCGAAGTAGCCATTGAAGTTTAGAATCAGGTTCTACTGTGCATAGTACACACAGAAGTACTTTGTCATTCATCTTAGAACTGCTCATTTAGCCGTACGTTTATGCTGGCAGCTAAACCCAATGTCTTCTTGCCAAATTAAGTCAGTGAATCATTTATGCTGATAGGAAAGGTTGGGAATCTTACTTAATTTAGGATATGCTGTGTTAAAAAGAAATAGACTTCAAGCAGTGACAAAAACAGAAACAAGAAACATTGTTTAAAAAGAAATCTCCGGAGTATAAAAATCATAGTTTTGCTTATCTAGCAGATTAAAACATAATTAGCCCTACTGAGTTGTAGCTGGACTCACTCTTTGAGTCTTCTTTATGTTATAAATCAGAACTGAAACAGTAACTTTGCAACCAGAGGAATTTTTAATGACTGGGGTATACCAGCCAACAATTTATTTCAGATGGGAAAGCAGAGAGAGAAATCTCATTTTATTTTATCTGATCTAATGTTACTGTTCAGAAGAAATTACTTGCTTTTCTAACATACCAAACTTTTACTTTATTGCTAACAAAGTCTCTGAAAATGCCAGCCACTGGAGTTAGGGAACAGTCATTACTGTGACATTCTATTTGACAACGTGCAATCACGTCCATTAAGAGCTTTCAATTCCCCTCAAACGTGTGGTAGGAAACTTCAAAGTTTGTTTAACCCAGTGCTGAGTACATAACAGGCTCAATAATAAACATGTATTGATAGACTGATTCTCAACACATTTCTCAAGGAGCTTTATCTAAATGGCAGCAATAGAAGTGATTGCTTCCTGGAGTCTTAAGTTTAGACATACTTGTGACACATTCTCTAAGATGGAGCGGGTGATTTTAGTGGCTATTGTGCGGTTAAGGGAAATAAATGGTCCTGGTTCTTTCATTCTACCTGTGGATAAGGCCTTATTCCCAGAAGACAGTGGACGGATGCTGACGTGTGTCTGTTCCACACAAGCTCTCGTATGTGTGTGCTCTTGATTGAGAGACATCTGGGTGACCTGACTTTTCTAGACAAGGTCCCAGAAATTGGCCTTTGATTATTTCAAGGGCATTTAATTCCAGAGGAGTCTAGATCGGTTCTATTTTGAGATCCACCTATACTAATTTCACATTTCCTTAATTCTGTAATAGTTTGTCAGCTAATTTGCACTCTTCTTGCTTAGGGACAATATGGCCTACTATAGAACCACCCTTCTGGTACCAAAGGAAAATTGGAAGCTTGGTTGGGAAAAAAAAAATGGCCTTGGTTAGAGAGTTCTACATCTACTGCAATAGGAACCCCAAAGCAGTTTTTTCTTTATTCATAAGAGAGAGTGAGCCAATGATGAGATTCAGGCCCCAGCACAGAGGGCAGGTGACCTAGGTTTATATGCCTCCTCTGTCAGGTACTAGAATCTTAGTCAAGTTGTTTATCCTCTTTATGTATGTCTCAAGATTCCTTCTTTGTAAAATGTAACAATGGGTTATTTTATTTAATATTTAGTAATATGCTAAATACATATGCCAATACTAAACCTAATTGTTTTTAAACACTTGGTGTAGTCTAGAATGTAGAAAGTGCTCAAATCACCACCACCATAGAGTGCTTACTCTATGCCAGGCGCCGTCTGTGCATATTGCATCTGTAACTCATTTGATTCTGACAAAGACAGTATGAGATACTTCATTCTCATCTTACAGATGAGTACACTAAGGCCCATACTGGCTAAATAACTGGCCAAGATCATAGCTCGCAAATAGCAGATTGCCTCTGTGTATTTTAACCCAGGCCATGTAGCTCCAGAGTCTATGCACTGAGCCACTATTTTTCTGCTGCTTGTCTAATAAATAAATATGATGTTTTATTATTGTTGTTTTCCTTCCTGTAAGTCTTTCCAACTCTGTGACACAGCTATGACCTCTGCTCCCCCAGGTCTTACGTCCCAGGAGAAGCAGCAGCTGACTCCTCCCAGGGCTGAGCCACTGTAATCCTGCATGATTCCCATGGCGAAGGGGACGGTAGCAGGAGGGAATACAAGTCTGCCTATGAGGAGTTGTATTTTTGTTTGGATTCTGACACTCTCCTCCTAGCTGTGTAAACTTGAGTATCTTCTTTGGGCCCTCATTTCCTAACTTAGAAAATGACAGACTCAAAAGGAAACATTTCTATGCATCTTCCATATCTAGACTTTCACGATAGTCTGTATTTACTTAAACTTAACAAACATTTACTGACTACCTGCCAAGTGCAGAGCATTGTGTTCTTTGCTGTGGATTGAAAAAGGAGTGAATAAATAGAAGCCATGATCTCAATCACCAGGAATTTTATCTAGGATGATAGATAACTGTATAAGTAACTATGATGGAGAGCCCATGTGGCTTGGGAAGGCCTGGGTTCAAATACAGCTTTCCATTTTCCAGCTGTGTATCACCTTAAACAAATTACCTTTCTGAACCTTAATTTGCTCTTTTGTAACATGGGCTTGATAATCCTTTCATTATGAGATTTGGGTCATTGTTGCTATTCACAAATATTATTAAAAGTATTCAACACATGCTTGGAATAAACACATTATTTGAAATAATATAAGGATGTCAGCAGGAAAAATATATAATACAGTGAAAATTTAAAAACTGTATGTGAAATCATGGACTAAATTTCTTTTCTCCATTTTCAACATAACCAAAGGAAGATGTTGGATTCCAACATCCATTACAAACTGTTCAAGGATTTACGGTCAAGACTCTGAACAAAATTTTCCAATTAGGATCTCTTTATCTCTCTCTTTTTTTTTGAGACAGTCTCGCTCTGTTGCCTGGGCTAGAGTGCTGTGGCATCAGCCTAGTTCACAGCAACATCAAACTCCTAGGCTGAAGGGATCCTCTTGCTTCAGCCTCTGGAGTAGCTGGAACTACAGGTATGTGCCACCACGCTCGGCTAATTTTTTCTATTTTTAGTAGAGATGGGTGTCTCATTCTTGCTCAGGCTGGTCTCGAACTCCTGACCTCAAGGAATCCTCTTGCCTTGGCCTCCCAGAGTGGTAGGATTACAGGCATGAGCCACCACGCTCAGCCTGTCTCTCTTTTTTTAAACAAAGGAAATTTATTTTCCTGGTTCTGGAGCCGAAACGTCCAAGATCAAAGTGCCAGCAGGGTTGCTTTTTTCTGAGGCTGTTCTCCTTGGCTTGTAGATGACTACCTTCTTGCCCTGTCTTTCATGGTCTTTCCTCTGTGTTTGGGTGAGAGTGTGCCCCTAGTGTGTCTCCGTCTCTCTCTCTCTCTCTGTCTCTTCCTGCTTATGAGGACACCGCTCATATTGGATTAGAGCCCACTCTACTGGCCTCATTTTAACTTAATAAACTCTGTAAAGACCTTAACTCCAAATATGGTTATATTCTGAGGTACTGGGGGTTGAGATTTCAATGTATGAATTTTGAGGGAATACAATTTAATCTATCGCAGAGATAATGAAAATGTTTTAAAATTCTAAAGCGGTGACACTGCAAACCTTTGGGAATATACTAAAAACCACTGAATTGTACACTTTAAGAGTGAATTTTGTGGTATGAATTATATCTCAATAAAACTATTGTGAACAAAAAATAAGAAGTAAATTGGACATAGCTCTTGCCTTCGACAAGCTTACAGACCAGTGAGGCAAATAAGAATGTAAGTAGGTACTTTCAGCCCCTTGCTGGGCGTGCTAGATAGAGGTGTATTTATGCAATTTTTCTTTTTTTTCTTCTTTTTTAATTTGTATAAATTTAAGGGGTACAAGGGCAATTTTTTTAAGTGGATATATCACATAGTGGTGAAGTCTGGGCTCAGTGTGACCATCACCCAAGTAGCGTACATTGTTCCCATTAAGTAATTTCTCATCCCTCACCACCCTCCAACCCTTTCAAGTCTGCAGTGACTCTACGTCCACGTGTACACATTATTTAGCTCCCACTTAGGACCTCTTCTAGCTCATCGTCTACAGAAATGCCCTCACCATATATTTTGGCAGAAGATGTGTTTGTGTGCCTGCCTGGTATGCGTGTGATGTCTTTTGTGGAGGTGGCCAGGGGTTGCACTGATTGGCTGCTATCTCAAAACCCAAATTGCTATAAAAAGCAGCAACACGTATATAAACAAAATAAAGAAATAATAGGTGTTTCTCAACAGTGAGCAGTAAGGGAAGAAGATTTTCTTTCCCATATCTGATATTTTCTTCTATGTAATAGGGGTTCCACTAGCATAAAATGCCTGGAGTCTCTTTCCCCACTTACTTATTCCCTCCCAGGGAGGGAGAGTGACTCAGTCTAGTAGGTGAGGCTGAGAGGAGAAACAGGGCATGTACAGCCTGCATCCTCCTTTTCTCATTTCTGCTCTGCTCCCTTTTCTCCTGTTTGCAGTACGGAGCAGGATCTGTTCAGGAAGAGGGAGACGTGCCTTGGTGTAGTACCCACTGCAGCGTAGAGGGGAGCCTGCTCGTTCTACAGTGCTGTACTGGGATGCTGGCTTGCCCATATGTGGAAGTCACATCCTCCCATAACATCTTCATTGGTGATAAAACCTATATTGTGACCTCAATCCACCTAACTCCTCTATTTTGTAGCTTGATTTATTTGGAATTCAAGTGAGAAAAAAAGGTGTTAATTATTGAGTATCCTTGATCTCCAACATTCAAGAAGAATGTTGACCCTACCCCACGGGGGCCTCTAGAGTCCCTGCTCCGATAAATGAGCTTATATTGATTTATCCACATTGTCTTCTTTCTTCACCCCTCTAATGGTGCCGTGTATTTTTCAGGGTGACTGTGGACTAATGGAACTAATTCCTGCATAGACTTTGAATACTTTAAAGCTGAGTCAATGAGTGGGGAGAATTTAATTTAATAATCCTTTCATCCTCTGCCTATATAATACGCTATAAAAAGATGTCAATAAATACTTTCATAATTGCAAACACAATTTTGCTATATCACTTCAATGCTAAAAGGGACTTATTATATTACATTACTGTCAGATACACGATAGGAATAAAATGCATATTAAAATGGGACATGTCTATGCAACAGGAGCACTTAACCAATTTATAAAAAAGGAAAAAAGTGAAGTTGAAGGAGATTGAAGTTACACTGCCCATTAGTGGCCAATCTGGATGCAAATGGTCGATTTGCGAATGTTCTAGTTAAGCCCTAACTCTGGTGTCTTCCCTAAACACCCATCACACGGCACAGTTTACACATTGACCACCATTAAATTCAGGGATCCCACAAAAAATGTTGTCTGTTCAGGACTGAGATTCCAGAGATGAAACCATCTACATATGGTAACCTAATCTTTGATAAAGCAGACAAAAATATACATTGGGGAAAAGAATCTCTTTTCAATATATTACCTTATTTTTTAATTAATCCATAACTGATTGAGGGAAGCACTTCCACCAAACAATCCTTTCACCTCTCCGCAATGAAAAGAAAATTACTGGGACTTTGGATAAACTCGTATAGCTTCTTGATATAGTTGCACTACTGATGAAAAGATGACTAGCTATGTGTCATTTGCTTCAGAAAGATTGTAAAAATAGACCATTGTGTTGTAATAATCTACTAGACTTGAATACCAGCTCTGAAATTGAGTTTATTCATGCTAAGCAAGATAATGTTCCTTGAGTATTTTTAAGAGAAAAAAAAAAAGAAAAGGCCTATATTTTCTATTTTGTTGAGAATGAAAAATTCTCCTTATTGCCATGGTTGCCAGTAAATGCACATCTCCAGCATTGGAAATCATCTCCAGCTTGTCATCCATTTTTGTGTATAGTATATTTACATCTTCTATTGCTTCAAAATAAATGATCTTTAACTAAACAAGTTTTCAAAATGCAAAGAACATGTTGCCATATTCCTAATATTCTTGGCAAACTTGCTCTTCTGTGGTTTTATGATATATGAGAAAATTAATTAGAAATTCATGGAAGATGAGTAATTCTTTAAAAACAGATTTGTAAAATTCCATTAGCAGGAATATATAGTTGTTAATAATGTCATCTTCTTTACCTTAAAGTTATGAAGGAGTCTGAAGCAGAATGACAAAATAAAACTCACTTTGTGAAAATAGAGAATGAAGAGGTCAGATTTCAAAATTCACAGTCACTGCCTGGCTTCTATGTGAAATAATGCTCTCTTTTGTGCTATATAGAACTTTTGAAGTATGATATTCAAATTAATTCTTAAGTGATCATATATAATAATATCTTGTTTCACAGTAAGCTAAACTAATGAAAATTATCATTAATCCTTCTGCCATCTCATTTGATTGATAACTGTTAAGTGAGATTACATTCATTATGAAGCTGGGATACTGAGACAACTGTTAGGTGATCTGAAAAGATTATATTATATTGCAGAGAAATGATATAAAAATCAGGTCTTATAAGAATGGCTTTGAAAACCAATAGTTATTCTCTGTGGCTCTTAGGAACCTTTTCTAAGTAACATTGCATCAGAATCACAGTTGATATGCATTTATAAATGTGAATTTCCACTTTGGCAGGCCAAAGATGAGAAGATCACTCGAGGCTGGGAGTTTGAGACCAGCCTAGGCAACATAGTGAAACCCCATCTCTACCAAAAAAATAAAAAATTAGCCAGGCGTAGTGACACACATCTATAGTCCTAGCTACTCAAGACTAAGGAGGATTTCTTGAGTCCAGGAGTTTGAGGCTGCAGTGAACTACAATCGTGCCACTGCACTCTAGCCTGGGTGACAGAGTGAAACCTTATTTCTAAAAAAAGAAAAAAAGTGAATTGCTGGACTTGTCCAAGACCCACGAACTTTAGTAGGATTGGGTGCTGAAAATCTACCTTTTTAACAAGGTGATTTTTAAAACACAGTAAAGTTGAAAATCTCTGATTTAAGGTTTTTTAAAGAGAGTAAGATTAATTTATAGATACAATAACACCTCACTGAAGCTTTTAAGAGAATAATCATACCCTACTCATGAAGGGTTAGGTTTTAGAATCAGAAAACATAATTTCTGCTTTTTGATGATTTTTTCCTTTTTTCAGTTTCTATCAGAATTTATTAACATTCTTGTTTAACTCCAGGATAAAAAGATATAATGTGTTGTACAATAGGTACCCAAATAAATAATTATTATTTGATTTTTATTCATTGCTAAGGATCCAAGGAGGGAACTATATCAGTTTGAATCTGTAGTGTATAAAATCTAACCTCATGCTAATCTTTTGTAAACTCATTTTAAAATAAAAAATTTCTAAGAGGTGTAAACTATCTCTTTCTAAATAGGAAAATATTAATGACATAAAATTTGGGAGGAAATTGGCATTGTTTGATACAAACATTTCAAAATAGAGAAATTAGAAATAAAGAAATTTAGCTGTAGCTGCTCAAGAGGATTACTTGAGCCCAGGAGTTCAAGACCTGGGCAACATAGTGAGCCCTGGCTCTAAATAAATAAATAAATGGATACAGACAAATTTTGAGATAGAGAAAAGAAATTGCCATTGTACTTGAGATGGCAGCAAAAGCAGAAATTAGTCCTTTTCCTGTCAAATAATCAATTTCTCATATAAAAAATTAGTACAACCTCTGTGGAAAAGAATTTGGAGATTCCGCAAAGAGCTAAAAATAGAAATACCATTCAATCCAGCAATAGCATTATTAGGCATCTACC
>CAUYRT010048274.1:0-18223 GCA_963574885.1 Lepilemur ruficaudatus
GAAATTAATCGGCCAACTAAAAATATATACAAAAAATTAGCCAGGCATGGTGGTGCATGCCTGTAGTCCCAGCTACTCGGGAGGCTGAGGCAGAAGGATCATTTGAGTCCAGGAGTTTGAGGTTGCTGTGAGCTAGGCTGATGCCACAGCACTCACTCTAGCCTGGGCAACAAAGTGAGACTCTGTCTCAAAAAAAAAAAAAAAAAAAACAAAAACTACCACACACCCATTAGAATGACTAAAAAGAAAAAGACAAAAATACCAAGTATTTACAAAAATGTTGAGCAACTGGAACTCTATTACACTAATGGCAGTATGGTAAGTTGGTACAAACATTTTGGAAAACTGGGAATATCTACAATATCTGAATATATGCGTATATCCTGATTCAGCAGTTCCATGCCTAGGTGTATGCCCAACAGAAATTCAGGCATATATTCACCAGAAAACAAGTACCACAGAATATCATAGCATCACTCTGCATAACAGTCAAAAACTATAAACTTCCAAAATCTCCATCAATGGCAGAATGAGCAAGTAATTTGTGGTATATCCACATAATAAAATACTTTTTTTTAGTGAAAATGAATGATTTACATGAACATACAAGACTGTGGGTAAATCTCAGAATAAACTATGTGGATAAAATAAGTCAGACACATGAGTTTGAGCTACATAATCCCATTTACATAAAAAGTACAAAATAGGCAAAACTAGTTGCTGTTGACAGATATCAAGCTGGTGGCTACCCTTGCAGAGGAAGTCACCAGAATGGGGCATGAAGTTGAGGGAAAAGTTCGAGTGCTGGTAATATTCCATTTCTTAATCTAAGTGGGGGTAATTCATCTGGGTTTAGTTTGTGAAAGCTCATCAAGCTATGTAATTATAATATGGGAACTTTTCTGTAGGAATATTATACTTCAATAAAGTAAAATTTAAAAACAAACAAACAAAACCCCAGTGTCTTGCAAGCAATCCAGGAACCCGTTTGCATCATGAGGTTTACAGAAGGAGGAGGCAGCCCATTTACACTGGATGACAGAACCCATCCTAGCTTTAAATTCTATCATTTTTTTTTTGCAGAAATGCAAAACATATGAAAAAAAATGTTTCAGCCGAATTTGTACTCAGAGAAATGCAAATTAAAAGAAGAAATATCAATAACATGGAAAATACTTATGATAGAATGTTAAATGGGAGGAAATATACCAAAAAAATATGAATGGGAGGAAATACAACAAAATAATAATAGCAACTGTTTTGGGTATGGGAAGGTGAATTCTTTCTTTGTCTTTCAACTCATTTGTATTTTCCAAATTTTAGCTACGCTCACAGCAAAACATTGGGTCCCTTTGGCAGGGGTTGTCACAAGGGATAAGAAAATATAGAAAATAGTAAAGAAATAAAAGAATAAACAGAGACAAAAGTACAGTTTTTATAAGTAAAGGTTTTATATACTTGGGGGAGTCAGGAGTCCTCCAGCATTCCCGAGAGCTGTGAGGCCCCGAGTAAAGTCCTGCATCAGTATTTATTGGTACAGTTTGGTTGCAAGGGGTAACAGATTTACATAATAACAGGTAGTTCACTTTAGATTAAAAGTCTCCCAAAAAGTTTCTAGAGATCCCTTAATTAACTCTATCTATGTGAGCAAATGGTTACAAAATCTTTCTAAGACAAACTTCTAAGTCCTAAGATAAAGTTATCACTTAGCAGAAAGGCTAAACAGAAATATAGTGACTCTATATTTCTTTATCTAGTTTTTTGTTGATTGAGACAGATAGTCAGGGGTGAAGCAGGAACTACCCCTTAGACTAATTGCTTTTAGCCACAGGTGTCTGTTGGGCAGGCATTCTTTGATCAGTTCTCATCCTGTGGCCCCATGCCAAGCTTTGTCCTACAGAAGCAGGTGCAAGCCAACAGGTCTGAGACACAGCATTGCCATGGAAAGCACTGCTGACTGGTGAGATGCCCTCCTGAGGCAAGGCAGCTTTTGATTTGTGAACTAACACATTTGCATATTCCTTCAGGGCAAAGCCCTGCAAAACTTCCGAAATCTTATGTCTCTATAGGGCAATATTAATCTATGGAGCAACAGATAGGTTCTCACTCTGTTGCCCAGGCTGGAGTGCAGTGGTAAGATCATAGCTTATTGCAGCCTTGTACTCTTGAGCTCAAACAATCCTCCAGATTCAGCCTCCCCAGTAGCTGGGACTACAGGTGCACACTGCTGCACCTGGCTATTTTTTTTTCATTTTTTAGAGATTAGGTCTCATGATGTTGCCCAGACTGGTCTCAAACTCTTGGCCTCAAGTGATCCTCCCACTTCAGCCTCCAAGTAGCTTGGCTGTACTTTAAATTTCATGTGTCTGGAATAGAGCTCACTATCCTCATACTAATACTACCTGGAAAAAATGCCTACTTTCTCCCAACTGTCCTAAATCTGTATAAAGCCTTCTACATTCTATTGCAGAAGTTTGCATGGAACTAGAAATTTAGCTGGAAATTTACCTGAATATACCAGTCTTTAGTCTGTGTTCTCCCTGACCCTGCCTTAGTTCAGGCCCTTTAAAATTATATTTAACAATTACCTCCTAAATTATTTTCTTGCCAGTAGTTTCTCCTTCCTCTAATGCCATGGCCAAACCACAGCACTGAGTGAAGACTCACATTTGAACAGATGGGTATGGGGGTAGGTAGTAAGCACTTCCAATGGGCATGGGACATCAAGCTGTTGGGAACGCAACATTTGTAATTATTTGATGGTGAAAGTAAAGCCTGGTCACAGATTTGTTGATTTTGGCCCTCCACCATATCTTCTATATGAACCACAAGGGCACTAATAACAAAGATTGCTCAAATCACTCACAATGATGAGCTAATTTTGTGAGCAAGGAGCAGTGGGCTGTGTAGCAGAAAAAGGGTGGGGCACATTGGAGCTGCTGCTCCTCATCAGGCAGCCTCTACCTCTCCCAGAGAGCACAGTGGGATGCTTGGATTGCTCTTGCAAATTATTTTTAAGGATTTATTAAGACTATTTGCTGATGGGTCACCATTTTATATACATATACATCTATGTGTGTGTATATATATATATATATATATATATATATATATGCCTCCTTTGAAACAAGTTTCCCCTTTGCAATCTTCATCTTGCATTTGCTTTTCTTTTAGTACAAAATATATATTTTCTAATTTATTAACATTTATTAATGACATTATTCTTTATTAATCATGAATAATTAATAATAGTGATTATTATATAGTGTTACATTCATAATTTATATTCCCTGTTTATTCATAAACGAGTGCTTACTGCCTATGGGTAGATCAAATCTGAAAATTATTCTTTCTAGATCAGTTTGAATATTTTAATGACTGGACCACACAGTTTCTGTTGACATTTAAAAACATAACTTATTCATCCCAGCCACGAAAGTGTACCTAAAGTATGATTCTATTTATGGAGGTGTGAAAACAGACCAAACTAATCTATGAAGTTATAAATCAGTATCGTTGTCACCTTTAGGGGTTCTAGTGAGGGGAAGGGGCATGAAGCAGAGACAGGGATTCTGGGGTGCCAACATGTCCTTCTTTCTCCATGTGGGTGCTGATTGCATGAGTTGGTCCTGATTGTAAAAACCCACTGAGCTGTGGGTTTCTATGCACACTTCTCTGCATAAACATTACACTCCAATAAATAGTAAGATTTTAAAAAGGTAATTTGTTCAAACCCTTGTCTATAAATGAGTTATGTAAAATGACTATACTTATTAAATGCTATGGAAATTTAGAAATTATAATTTCCTAAAATTCTGTTTTAACTTACACTATTAAAGTTTCTTGATTTATCACTCTATCATTTGTACTAAGAAATATTTGATCGATAATTTTTTGTTTTAATTTCCACTCTATTATGTTCCATAAAAGAACATTAAGAAACAAGGAAAAAAGGCTTTTCATTCCACTGCAAGGAAGTCAATAGCAGCTACCATTTTTTTCAATGTCTACTGTATGTCAGAAGTATTATTATAGGTTGTCTCTGATAGTCCCAACATCTAGTGAGATAAATTCTCTTATTCTTTTTTTGCAGAAGGGTTAGTAGCCGAGGCACAGAGACCTTAATTAATTTGCTCAAGGCCACACAGATTTTTAAATGAAGTTTGTTTCATTCCCAAGCCTGTTTTTCTGTGCCACACCACATTGTTTATGTGTCTATTTCTCAGGACCATGCCAGTTTGCTGAATGTGCCATGAAGACAGTTTATCCACTGACCACCCAGCACTGCAGTCTAAACACTGGAAACAAATTTGCTTCCATTTTCATTTCCTAGCGAATACTCAGGCTGTGGAATTTTTAAGTCAATGTTCCCCTTACTTAGAGGTTGCAGCACCATGACAATGTGTTGGTGATTCAATTTCAGTTTTTGCTTTTTACAAACAACAACAAAAAAGCATGAATGGTCTAGATGTCCTCAAGCTGATTTTTTTTTCCTTCAAGTATAGTAAATCAGATGATGAGTTAGGGGTGGTGGATAATACAGTTTTATCTGTTAAGTTATGAGAAAAAATAATCTTGAATCAAGGCACAAAACAGGAAACATAGATCCCATTTGACCATCACGGGGAACTTTCTACAAGACTTTTAAACCCTCTTGGAGGAGAGATGAGAGGATGTTTTATTTGTCTTTTCACAAAAAGATGAGGAAGTAAAGCTACTTACACTCAATTTTTTAAAAATGTACATAAATACCAAAATTAAGCTGATTGGATTATGTTACAGACAAACTTCCCTCATCTCACCTTCCTTTCCCATTTTTTTACCTCTTCACCAAAGTCACGCTACTTCTACTTGAGCTCCAATGGTGCATGTCTGCAGAGTTCCTGGCCTGATGCTAGGGATGACAGATTAATTTAGTCCTTAATCAAAAATTCACTGAGTGCCTGCCCTATACCAGATGGTCTGTGCACTGGATGCCGAGGTTACAGTGGTGAGTCAGACATTTTTCCTGCCCTTGAGAAGTTTCTGGTCTTGTTACTAATGGGTTGGGGGGTCCTTGACCCTCAAAGCCACTTGAGAGCTGGCCTGGATGTACAGACCCCTCCCAGAACCACTGGATTTACTTGGACCAAACCATCTGAGATGAAGTCTGCCTCAATACCTCCCTCCCACTCTTCCCACCCCTTTATTTAACAAGTCATCTGCTTTCTGCTACAAATACCGTTTGCCACCTGTTTAATCTCCCCTCCAACCTCAGGTTCATACTTTCCTTTTCATTGTCTCATTTTTCCATATGCTATGTTCATAGTGCCCTTCAGTTGTATCCTAGGAACATGTGTATACATATATGTCACCTCCCCAATGCTTTGAAGGCAAAGACCTCTGACTTTTAGCTTGTGCATGCTCAGAATGCGTGTTTAGTGTTAGTTTGCACAGTCAATTTAGCTTACGAAGCATTGTTGATCAACTAACCAATTGACTGAATGACTCTGAGACCACCTATCCCATATTTTAAACCAGGCTGGCTAATCCAGAAGTCTTTCTCTGTGATGAGACCAGCTGATATAAACAACAAGGCACTATTTAACAGGGTATTTAGCTTGTTGTGTTTAATGTGTATTCAGATGCCAAGAGTTTGCCAAGAGTGACTGATAATGAGCACTGAGTTTCCCTTGTTAAAGTTACTTCAGTGAGAAAAAGGGGTCATATAGCTTTAAATAAAAATGCAATCATTGGTCCTTCCCTGAATCTGTCCAGATATCAAAAATTCCTGAAGTTCTACAACAAAGTAGGGTGGAATAATTCCTAGAGCCATATAGGGAAATATGTAGAGTTCTTAAGAGCAAAACTGCCCAGGGCTATTCCATTCCTACTCCTTCTTTCCTAGAAAGGTCTAGTTATTCTAGAAGTTAGTGGGAAAGGTTTATAGGGGATTACCCTATGGGATAGACTAACCCTCCACTCTTCTCAAAAAAAATTGTCCCCCAAGTAAAGAAAAGGGTAAGCAGTAGTAGGAATTGAGGTCACCATTTGCAAGGTATGGGTCAGATTCCACAAAGAAGAGCCCTGAAGGCTACTGCAAACACAGTACTCTTCACATTTGCTCATGAGATCCCCTGATGAGTAGGCACTAGACACCGGAGCACCCCAAACTCTCACAGAATCGCAATTCATACCTCCCGAAGGCAGTTAGACTCCTAATAAGCTAGTCTTCACATCTTAGATGATTTCCATTCTTTTGGGAAAATAAAGTTCTAGGACTCAACTGAACTGTGACCCTGGATGTGGCAGGATATCTAGATGTGTCAACATAGCATGGCATCTGAAAGTCAGATTGCCTCATTTCATTCTAGAAACACTGGGTTTGTTTTGAGTCTCAGCTCCACCACTCATTACACAATTATACCGTGGTGTAATTTGCTTAACCTCAGTTTCCTCCTCATTGAGCTATTTTGAAGACTAGATTAGCCCACCTGTGTGAAATCTGGCATGCTGGGGTGCTCAGTCAATTACTATTTTTCCACTCTACCAAATCTCAGACTCAAAATGTGTCATGGATACCATTCCCTTCCAAGACAGGGCAGGTTTCCCACTCTTGTCATTGCATGGATTCTAACTCTCAGGGTTTCTTTTGAAGATCCCCAAGTCTGGTGAGAAATCTTCACCTCTTAACCCTGAATCCCAAACTAGAAGAGGGATCTTTTAACCTCCAAATATTTAAGCACTGAAAGGCTGGCTGCAGAACACGTGCTTTTAAAGTAATTCCCAGGGAACAACCTTCACACTAGCATGTCCCACATGTGTTCTGCCAAGCATTGTTTCTGCAAGGCACTCTTCGGGAAAAGCCTCCTGAGACTAAATAAGTTTCAAAAATACCATCTTCAAGATTTCCATACACATCGATGCTCAAAAAGATCCTGCAGGAGAGAAACCTATTTGGCTTCATCTCACGTAGTGTTTCTGCCATTTATCTTACCATTGACACTTTGTCGGTTAATATCCTGGAACCTGTGCTCTTAGGAAAACATGCTGGAAATGGAGGAAGATGTCAAGGGCAAAAATACATAATGCTACCGGAAATACCCAGCATTCCATTTTGCCAAATTCTCAAGAAACATGTTAAAACATTGTTCTGTAGTTAATATGGGGCACAAATCAGTTCTCCTTTCACAAAATGATCTAACCTGGCCGAATACCTGAGGTCTTGCTGACGCTGGCATGGTTACAAGGGTCATGGACACACAGGTGATCTGTTTGTTTATGAAAAACATTATGTACTTATCAAGCACACATAGCTTGAGTTTGATTTTGTTTTTTCAGAAGAAAAGTGTCTTTCTTAGATAACTGATCACTGAACTTCATTCTACGCCAATATGTTTTCCCCTCTCGCACCCTCTTTGTGCAAGTCATCTACGACAGAATCTGTTCCCACAGGTTTGGGGAAGAGAAAAAAAGCCCCAGGCCCCCTTCCCTTTTCCCTTCCAATGCCTCAGAGCAGCTGGTGGCGTTTATTGCTCTTCCCCGGCACTGGCTCTGTTCTATACATGGAGTAAGATTGATTATCCCCTTTCTAAAATGTGAAGATCCAGCATGTGCCTTTGTCCTGTGTCCCCTGAGAGCGAATTGGCATTGAGAGCACTTGGTAAAGAGGCGGCGCATTTTGGGCCATCAGCAGTGACAGTGACAGTATGGAACAGGCACACGGGGGCCACTCCAACACCCCCACCCCTTTCAACCTGAGCCATGAGCTCAGTACCCATGGGAGCAGGCTGCTGCCTCACCAGACAATACCACGGAAAGAGCGCCCAGGTCCAAGCCTCCCGCAGGGCCTGCTTTGCTAGGTTGGCCAGTGGGAAGCTGTAGCCACAGCTGAAATGGCCTTTCATTCAAAGTCACCTCCAATTACAGCTCTGATGCTACACAAATATTGAGCTCATGTGCCCCTGTGTATGTGTGTGTGCTGCTCTTCCCCAGGACAGAGAAACCAATCAAAAGCTCCTTGTGTTTCTTAGGTTCCTTTTTGGGAGTCAGTCTAAAGGGCTTAGAAGACAGGTTGCACAAACCTTGCATCTTCCAAGATTCTCACCAAGCTCTTGGTTTTGTGTCACTGGTTTGGCTGAAATAAAAACTCTAAGCCTCCACTGTATTGAACCACCATCCCAGACACAGCCAAGTTTGGAACATAAAGTGAGCTGAATGAACCAGCATGTAGACAACCCAGGGAAAGTAATTGTTCTTCCGAGCAGCACGACTGCTTCTCTGCTTAGCATCTGAACAAGTTAATTTGGAAACACGGCCTTCTGAAAAGAAATGGTGCTCCTCTCAGCATCCCATGGATTCATGAGGAGAGATGCCCTTTCACCAGGTAGAAACGGTAAATTATATTTGAAATCTATTTCTATTGAAAGGGAAAAAGAAGTCCTTTTTCCCAGGAGCCACTGTTTTTGCTTGGTAGCACCATTTAACATCAATTGTCCAACTTCAGAGGTCACTTTTTGATCACATCAGTGCCTGGCAACTAGAGGAAGAATTTTTCTAGCCAAACAAGGAGCAGTTTAACTAAATATAGAATTGCACAAAGAAGTTTGCCCTTTGCCAATCCTGGGCTTCAAGGAACTGATCTCAGCAGCATCTAAGTCAGACAAATTGGCTAAATTGATCCTGCTCCATAGAAAGGGTACTTCATCTAGATCCAATCAATGGCAGATTGAGGTGTGATGTGAAATGAGGAGAAGGAATCAGACAGCCCACTATTTATGGGATAGGAGTCTGGCTTCAAGGAGCAAAAACACCCCATTTCACATTGGTTTTATTACCCCCTAAACACCAAGGCCCTTGAATAGTGTGCTCCAGGACTGCCCTGACTTCTGAGCTGAGGACTGGATTGCAGTGGCCTCAGAAAGGAAGAGCCAGAGTAATATGATCCAGACATTGAGTCTTTTGCTCTGTCCACAGCTTGCCAAGTCTGTGTTTGACCCGCCATCTCCAATTAAGTAAATAACAACAGCAGAGGGGAACTTCTACGTTTCTGTCACTGAGCTGGATTATTTTTCATACCACAAGCCTGAAAAGTCAGTTGTCAAGTAGAACTGAGTAAGTTTGTCTAGATGTGCATCCCAGCTCCCAACAATTAGCTCTGTGATTTTGGGCAAGTCACTTAACTTCCTAGCCTAGCCTCAGTTTTCTCTCCTGTAAAATGAGAATTGGAATGGTGAAAGTGCCTACTTTATAGGGGCATGGAGAAGATTAAATGTGATAATCCTTAAAAAGCATTCTGTACAGTGTTTCTTATTCTCATTTGGGGAAAGAGGCTCAGAGAGGTCGATTTGTCCAAGACTTACTGCTAATAACTTACAGAGTTGGGGCATCCAAACTAGATTTACTAGACACCAAGGCCCATGAACCTTCCACCACATCATGTTGCAATGATCAAAAGTAACCATTATATACCCTGTGCTATATGTTCTGCACTAAGATCTATAAAGACAAAAGAAATCTAACATGTCATTTTTTTCCTCAAAAGCAGCCTAGACAGTGAATATTAATGTTTGGTGCTGACCATAAGCAGAGCAAGACTCCAAAAGAAGCTCTGTGCCACTTCAGACAGCAACCATCCTATTCCTAGCTCCATATGGTCCCATTGCCACCAGATTTGAGTCTTAGAAAACTTTCACTGGTCACTTCTTGCTTCTAACACCACAGCTGTTTGTTTATACTTCTAAATCTCACCTCCCCTTTCATGGAAATTATCTGTTTACATATAACTCCTTCTTTCTCTGGGCAGCAGCTCCTTGAAAGCAAGTTTTGGGAACAGATTATATTTGAATTTCCTGTATCTGACACAGTGCCTAAAGTGTTCATGGTAAGTGCTGAGCAAACAGATGTTGGATGAGTAAATGAATGAATGAATGTATTCCCTTACTTCCCATGGAAGAATTGGGCATTTCTTGCATAACTCCTGTCTAGGCACAAAGGGGGTACCAATATAAGCAGACATTGTCCTGAGGAAATTTACATAGCATACTAAAATTGTCCATGTACTTGTATTCATACTAATATTTTCAGGCTTGCAGTGTTCTTTGTGTTACTTTTGTAAACCTTTGTAAATTCAGATTCTAAACTCTTGAATAGTGGGAACGGCGAAGAATACTCCTTTAACTTACTCTATATAACATCCTGCACAAGAGTTTTGCACTTTGCCATATTGAATTGAATTACTGGTTCAGTAGGAGAAACAAGATAAATTGGCAGGTAACACAAGTGTATTAATATACCCCAAAATATTGGAAATATTAGATTATTAGGATGAAATATGCTCAGAGTTGAGAAAATTTAGAGTAATGGAAGCCATGATACTTACATAGGACAACTATCTTCAGACAAAGACATTAAGCTTTACTATAACATATGTGAACCCTGAAAGAGCCAATCATTCGAGATGGATCTTGAGTGGCTAACTGGACATAAATTCAAAATAGAGTCAAGTGGCCATTTGCTGACTAGAGGTCATACACGTACTCTGCTTTCCTGGAAAGCCCCCATGCTTGCTTAACCTTGGGACTTTCATAGATGTCTATTCCTGTTTATGCCTCGTGAATCAACCAATGGACTGTGACCTGCATTGACCAGTCACAACTAAGCAATTTTGCTCCCTTCATTTTCATTAGCAGACCAAAGTGGGAACCTGGGTGAAAAGTTTCTCCATAAAAGACAGTCCCTCTCTTTGTTCTCTCTGAACGCACCTTTGTTTTCTAGAGAAGGCTGCATCTCCTCAGTTAGCAAACTATTCCCTTTTATCAAAGAAAATTTTTTTCAGCAGATTCAGATGCATTTTCTTCACACTGAAATTCACCTACAAAGTGAGGGAGAGAGTTCCAAATATATGTCAGAGATAGCAATAGGTCTATAAGATCTGAAAGAGGCATATGGAAACAATAGCAGGTAGAGCCTCAAACTCATATAATTTAGCCAACCAATGCACTATCTTCTTCCTGTTTTTCTTTGACAAATACCATAAAAAATCAAACAGGTTAATCTTTCAACCTGTTATGTGCTTGGTACTGTACCAAGGGCTGTGGAAACAGCAGTGATATAGCTGGGCAAAAATCACTGCTCTTAAGGAGCTAATAATTTGAAGAAAACACAGTGAACTTAAACCACAAGCAGTGCTGTCAGGAGCGCAGGGCTTGCTAAATTTGAATCCTAGCTCCCCAGCAGGGACTCTGAGTCCTTGTGCAAGTAATATGCATGTATCTGTGCCTCAGTTTCCTCACCTATACAGTAAATAGGATCAGTCTTAGAAAAGACTGATCACAGGGTCAGTTTTCTGAATATTTAATGAGATATTCTAGAGAAACAATTGAGCAAAGTTCCTGTTAAATGATAAATCCTATAGGATACATCCTATCCTATCCTAAAATACATATAGGATTTTGATATGTTTAAACAATAAAATAAAATTAGAAGAATAAAATATGAATAAATAAATGTAAGGAAATGTGAATAAGCAAGACATTTATAGATTAGTGAACAGACCAAGACTAGAGCAATGGTTCATGCTGAGAAGCATAAGAGGTACAAAAAGAAATTATTAAGAATCTCTGGTACTGAACTAAGGAGGTCCCCTTGAGTTTTTTGAGCTGAGTATTAACAATGAAAAAAAGTGCAGTAATTTTTTATGTGGAGTAAACAAATAGTAACACATCAAAAAAATAAAAATGGGAAAGGCAAGAGGCTGAAAGGCAAGACACGAGTGTGGTAATCCAGGCTTGGCTGGTAAACACTCTGGTTTTCTCCTAACCCACTGGCTGTGTCTTTAAGTCTCCTTTGCTGGGTATTCTTTGTGTTCTTGACCCTTAAATTTTGGAGTGTCCAGATTTCCAGTCTCAAATCTCTTCTCTACCTACACTCGTGCCCTTATGCCATGGCATTAAAAGCCCTCCATGTGTTGATAATGAGTAATTGCATACTTCACATTTTCAACTGGATGCCTAGCCTTACATGTAGCCAGATGAAAAACCGACATCTTGGTATTCCTCCAAAATTTGCTCCTCCCCCATTCGTTCAGTGGCTTACAGTCAGTCTTGACTCTTCTTTCATACATACTTTTTTGGAAAATTGGCTCTATTTTCAAAATTTGACCATATTACACTACTTCCTTGATACTCTATTGCAAGCTCCCACCAGCCTTTCACCTTCCTCATTCACCTGTTCCCCTACCACCACCCACACACATATTGTCTGTTCTCTAGATAGCAGTCACAGTGATCCTTTTTAAAAAGGAAGTCAAATTTTGCCATTGTCTTGCTCAAAATTCTCCACTGATTGTCTATCCTAGTAGAATCCAAGACCTGTGCTCCTCAACAAGGTCCTGCATGAACCGGCCCCTACTATCTGTCTGTCCCCAACCCATCACTCAATTTATACCCAATGTACTCAATTCAACTCAACATAGGCTACTGCTTTGTGAACTATGGAGAATATAAATATAAATTGTCTCCTTGTCTTAACATAACTGACAAGCTAATTGGGCTGGTGAGATATTTTAGAGCTGATAAGATATCTTAGAGATCATCTAGCCCAACCCTTTTAATCCAGAGAAGCAAAGTGACTTTCTCGTGGTTGCACATCAGGACAGGAAGTCACATACTTTATCTTTTACCCAATACTCTTTCCACTATGCTATAGTTGCTCTCACGTTATATGCTCCTGTAGCATATATGTCCGTACTATTCCTAGAATACACCAAGCACCTTCTTTCCTGGGGCTTCTATGATGTTTCTTTGCTTTTCTAGATAATTCTCATCTCAGATGGCCACCTTTATTGAGACTTCTGCTCAAATATAACAGACTCAAAGGGGCCACTAAAATAGCAGCCACATTAATATCATCTATCCACTTATTCTATACAATCTTTCTTTATATTGCTCATTACTACCTGACATTATGTAAACATCTGAGTATACATTTATAAGTTTGTTTATTGTCTATCTTCCCTTTCTACAGAGTAAGTGCCATGAGGGCAGAGACATTGTCTGCCTTGTTCACTAAGAGGCCCTCAATAAATATCTGTTGAATGAAGGATTGGATGAATGAACAGTTGAATAGGCATGAGAAGTAAATTTTAAAAGTGTAAGAAAAGGATGAGATAGAAAGAAAAAATGTTAGGAAGGGACATTTTATAACCATGGCAATTGGTTGGATCTGAGAGGCCAAGGGGAAAGGAAGAGTTAAGGAGAACACCAAGATTTTGAGTGTCAAGAGCTGGAAGAACAGTGTTTTTAGGAAATCAAAGAGTTGGGAAATAGAAATAAGTGCCAGAGAACAAAATTGAAGTTACTAGAGAGACAGTGGTATTGAAGTGTGAGGCTAGATAAGATTTCAGATTGGAAGAACAAAGGAGGAGAAGAGCAAAAGGCAAAAGTTGAACCTTGGGACTCACCTACACCTAGGGCTGGGGAGGAAGAGGTAGGCCTTCCTTGCCTGTTCTCAGTAGCTGTTATTTTGGGACTGGAGAATGTATCTGACTGCAGGTGAGTCACTGGTAGGCTGGGGATGACAAAGGGAGCCCAGTGTAAGTGACACAGAAAGGCTAAAGTGCTGGGGATAACTCAGGAGACACGTGTAAAAGGCCAGTGTCTCTGTGTTAATACAGGACCATGACGTAGGAAAAGTGCTTGTCTGGGCCACCACAATGAATTATACAGGGTGCAAGATAGGGAAGAATGGAGAGTCCAGAGGCAACAGCCAGGTCCAGTCTACTTCTAAGAATGGGCATCATTTACTCATTCCTCAGGCCGTTGCCTCTGGATTCTCCATTCTTCCCTATCTTGCACCCTGTATAATTCATTGTGATGGCCCAGACAAGCACTTTTCCTACGTCATGGTCCTGTATTACTCAACACAGAGACACTGGCCTTTTACATGTGTCTCCTGAGTTATCCCCAGCACTTTAGCCTTTCTGTGTCACTTACACTGGGCTCCCTTTGTCATCCCAAATTTTAGGCCAGAGGGAGGCAACTATAACTCATAAATAAGATAGGTCTCCTACTATCATAAATTTTCTTGTTTGTGATAGCAGAAAAAATAGGAGAGAGTAATGTGAAAGAAAGAAATGGAGAGTTGAGTGGCTAGAAGTAATAACACTAAGGAAGTCTGGCTTGTGAGAAAGCGGTACAGTAATTAAGTGACTGGACGGTGTCAGGAAGTTGATGGAATGAGCCAGATATGAGCAGCCCATAGTTCTAAGGACAATAATGATATTTTTACAGAGCTACCAGTTCCTTTTTTGTCTGCCTACCTTTTCCCCTGCCAATATATCTCGTTCATTCCTCACAATGTTATATGTGGTACATAACATTTTCCCATTATTTATGGATGAGGAAACAAGGACTTCAAGAAGCAAAGGACTTGCCTAAAGTCTCACGTTCCCCAGGCCAGCTCTACGTTGGAGGGGAGATATTTCACTGTAGCGTCGTGTGGCCAATCCATATAGTCCTCTGCTGGACCATCTTATTTTCTAATAAATCATACCCAGATTTTATTGGCCTCTTTCAAGGATATTCCTACAAAATATTTCCAACAGTTTTGGGTATTTTTCTTGATTTTTATCCAAAAGAAGAACATGGTGTAATAATGCAATGCTAAAGCTAACATCAACCTCCTTTGTGCCTAGAATCTGAATTTCATCAAATGTATCTTTTGAACTCATACCCTACGAGTTAATGATTAAAGTTCTCACCCCGTAATCTCTGTGGTTGTATTAGTTTATATTGCCCAATATAAACAAGGAAGAACTTTTCCCAAACAAGACTTTGAAGCACGTGTCCTCTTCTCTCCAGGACTAAACGATTCTTTGGGAAAATCGGCACCACAGTGGCTTTTAGAGATAAGCCAGTCCCTTAGTCACACACACTGGCCCGTTAGTTACAGGCCAAATCTAAGGTGCTGAAGAGTTTGGTAATTTGTTTAAGGTCCCAGTGCTGTTAGTGCATTTTACTAAGTCCACATGTTATTCATTTTTACTGGCATCTATATATCCTGTATATAAAATTATGAAATATAACTGAACAGAAATTATCCAGTTTAATGCTCTCATTATATAAATGAAGAAACAGAGACTCAGAAAGTCTAAGTGATTCCTAAGTTCACGTGGGAAATCAGCAGAAAAGCTGAACAACAGGCCTCCCAATTCCCTATTTGGAGATTTGGCGTAGGGTGGTGCTTCTTGAAATAGAGTCCATGGACATCTTCATGTTTTAAAGAAAGTCTGCTTCCCACTGGTTTTACTGAATCACAATTTCTGGTCGTGTCTCAGGAATCTCAAAGCCTCTGCCTGAAGACCTTCTGTGAATGTGCACATTTATTTGTGTAGGTTTGAGTGCCTCATACCATGACAAGACAACTTTTGCCTTTCACTGTATCTTAGACCTTTATGGGGAAAGCCACCAAAGACCCTTTGTCACTTTCATTAGACATCCATTCCTTGTGCTTGCATCAATGCCTTCCATTAAGCAAGTGCTTCCTTCTCTCTTGGAAGCCCTTGCCCTGTGACTCTTCCCTTGAGTGGGCAGCACTTGCCCCTCACTTCAGCCTGCTGGTTACTGTTGTGGCTCCTTCTCCACTTTGGCTTCCCACGTTGTTCTGCCAATCTTGGTTCACTGCAGGAACTCAAGTATTCCCTCTGTTTAGTCTTATCGCTGTCATTCTAGATATTCACAGATTTTGGAAGTGATGATAGATTGAAGAAAGGGGAACATTCTATCTGCATTCTCAAGATAGTACATGCCCCACAAACAAGAAATTATGAATCCAAATGAGAGGCCTCTCTCCAGACTTCCAGATCAATGTCTATTTCTTGAAACAACGCTGTCTCTATTGGCTAATAAAAGCTATAGTTACAACGTGTTGAATATTTACTGTGTTTTAGGCACTGGGCCTAGTGCTTAGTTCACATTATCTGATTTCATTACTCTAACAGTCCTATAAGGTAATTATTATTGTTCCCATTTCATATATGAAGGAACTCAGAAATGGCATGCCTTACCAAAGGTCACAGAACCAATGGCAGAGACTGTACTTGGATTCAGGGTCAACTGAGCCTACTTGTATTTTAGAAATACTGACTTTGCAACAACAAAAGGACCAGTGTATGTCAAACTGCACCAAAAAACGGAGTCTCAGGGTTAATTTGTGAGCCAAGCACTGGCCTAAGTATTTTACATATGCTAATTAACACAATTCTCCAATCAACCCATGATGTAGGTACTAGCATCAACACCCCCACTTTACAGATGAAGAAATGGAGGCGGAGAGGATAAGTATGTTGTCCCAGATCATGCAGCTATTAAATGGTAGAACCTGCATTCAAACCCAGGGAGTCTGTTTCCAAGCCTGACTCCTAATCACTAATCAACATTCCTTCTCAAATCCAGTTGTTAGTTAAAAACAATGTTCAAATGCTTAACAGATTTGAACACTATTTCATAGACAATTAAAGTATATCAAAGTATGGTTCTTTTTTCCATTTCAAAACTAGAGGTCATACCCCCTTTAATTGTTTTCAAATTCATATATTCTAACAGTCTTAAATGGTATTAATAAAATTCATTTACTAGTGGTGAGAAAGTGTTATAAGATCTCACCAAATGATGGTAGAGTTCACAGAACCTTGAATTTTACTCCAAATAAAGAAACATAACACACATGTTTTTACTGATAGTTGTTTCATGTAACCCGTGAAAAGTGAATTGCATTATGAGTAGCCACACATGCTTATGTATGAAACTCTTCTGGTTATTATTTGACAAATCACTAGCACAAATAAAAATAATAGTAACTGATAACCAACCAATTTAGATGCATTATAATTTGTATATGTTAAAAATGCAAGGATATTATATGCAATAGGGAGATTTTTTTTTTCCTAATAGGTAATCCAGGACACTTTATAAATTCACATTTATATTATACTCAGGTCTGGAGTATAGAGAAATGTCTCTGATGGCATGAGAATCTATACCTGATTTCATTCAAAACTGAAATGGTAGACTTTGTCATATTATATGTAATCTCTATAAATGATCTATCCGTGGTCTCCTTTGTTTTCTTAATAATGATTGGGTAAAACACAAAGTCACCCTGATCTCTAGTTGTAAATACAAGGTAAAGACAAAATCCATTTTAGTGCAAACCCACTATCCAGCATTATGTCTAGTAAACTCAAAATTAAAGGACAGTTCGAATAAGGAAATGCTGCAAAGCTCATCCTAGCCAAGAATTGGTGAGCTAGAAGTTTTAAAATGCACACGTCCTAACAATTGGGTCCCCATCCTTACCACAGTGAAAACAAAGCTCAAGGAGCGTATGTGGCCTGGACTGCCAAGGGAGTAGAGTGAAGTCCAGGGATCCACCAAGTTTAAAATTCAAAGGGAAATAAGTGGAATCATTCCTTCTTACACTCCACTTCCAACCTCCCCAGGTGGGTTACAAGAATAGTGGGGAATCTAATGAATCACACAACTCCTCAGGCTGTATTGAGTGCATGATAATGAGAGGGAGACAGAGTTTATAAGTTGACTCTGACTGGAATATTTTCTCAGTGCTGGTCTCTGATAAGGTGACCAGGCACCATGACCCAAACCAAGTAGACGATTAAGTCAGTCAACTAATAAGTACATACTGAAACACCAGGCAGGATAAAGCACCCAGAACAGCTGGCACATTTCCCCATGATTAAGCTTTGATCTCCTCAGATCAGTACACTGCATACCGGACACTGACCCTCTATGGAAATCACTGAAATCGCTCCCACCACTTCACATGCCAGATGTCTGTGGTCCTGCAGCCTTCATCAGCCACGTGGCACTTCTTTCTCTGCTCCTTCCCGCCAGGCCATATTTCCCCCACCTCATTCCATACTACCTCTTGGAAATACTGGCTTTGGTTTCACCTTTTTCTCCCTGATTGGACTAGACACTCTAGGGGACGAAAAAAATATTCTCAAATATATATTGTAAAAGAAGTGGCTAAGCACATGTGTTTTAGAGTCTGAACTCTGTGATTTACCACTTTCTATCCCTGTGACCTTGGGCAAGCTGCTTAGTCTCTCTATGCCTCAGTTTCTCATCTTTAAAACAGAGAAAAAAACAATTAAAATTTTAGGTTAGTTGTGTACATGAGATAATAATGCATGCAAGGCTTTATGAGATTGCCTTCCACATGG
>CAUYRT010048276.1:0-20030 GCA_963574885.1 Lepilemur ruficaudatus
ATGTGTGTCAGGCTAGGAGTTCTTCCAGGTGAGGAATACTGGCATGGACATACTGGAAACAAAATCATATGCTCGGGCATTTATATTCCTAAAAGGGGTGACTGGCAATTACGAAAAAAAAGAAAAAGAAAGAAAAGAAAATCAAGTTAAATTATCAAGTTTATCACTTCATTTACTAATGAAGTCATGATGATTCGTGGAAAGCAGAATTTAGTCAGACAACAAAACTAAACATGTCCTTGTTTTGGGTTTAATTTCTCTCATCTGCAAGGCTCCAAATGGCCTTGAAGATTAAAAATTTGCAAAATTAAAAAGTTTCTATTATGTATTGACTCCAATTATCATTGGGAATATAAATAAAATTATGAAAATAAACTAGAATAAATTGCTTAAAGGATCATTAATTATGCAAATATGTAACAAAAGATCTCTTAGCAAGGAACCTACTACTAAATCTGACTTATGCAATTGCAAAATTATTTACATGTGTAATACTTTATAAGTCCTAAAAATATCATCTTTCTTGGATCTATATTTTGTATTGGTTCTTTTTTCCTCCACTGGGAAATTTCTTATTGAACCTTATCATTCTTTAAGAGCCAAGTCAAAACCTATCTTTTTGTAAGAATTTTTAAATCCCTTTCTTCTACCACTATTGGCACAGGTCTATTTTGCTACCAGTTTTCTGGTGATGTATACGTATACATGTATTTTTCTGGTGGTGTATATATGTAATTTTTTTCTGGTGATGTATGTCTCTATTTTACTTTTATATTATCTTATTTTTTCAAAGGTAAATACTCTGAATACATGACAAACTCTTTTAGGGCAGAGACTGAGTCTTCCGTTTTCTCATTGTTTCTTCGATGGCTGGCACACAAAGTAGTAGCACTCAATAAAGTTTACAGGTATGAAGAGATGCATACCATCTTATCACTGGACAATTCTGCTCAATAAATGCTAATTGATAATTATGAGATTGAGATTTCTAGAAATTTACAGACACTTTTGTACTGGTGAAATTTTTTTGTGAAAGTATAAATTAAATCAGTGGGGCAGCCCATGTCCTAATAAGGGAACCAATCAATGGAGCTATAGCAGCTAAGGTTAATTTTCTTAACTATGGCTTGATTTCTGAGGGTTTGGCCCCAGTTTTTTTAAATTACTGCTTCTTATTCTGAGTGCTCATCACTAGTTTTAAGCAGTGTATAGATACAGATCAGCCAAACTAGGAAAACATCAAATTACTACCAGTTAAAAAGCCACTGCCTTGGAACTAAAATTGCTTTAAAAAATGTGCTAATATCATTCACATTTTACAGAGGAGGAAACAGAAAGTTTACATAAATAGCCAATGCTACACACCTTCCAATGGAAGAGCAAATTCAAGCAATGTGAACTTCCTTCCCATTGTTTCACTGTTTCACTTTTTATAAACTGTAATGTATTTAACCAGTACATTAGATTATTCTATTTTATTTTTGCCATTACAAAGGATAGAGCAAATAAGTTTGCATATATCTTTGAATATATTTTTACTTCAGGGATGAAGAAGACTATAATGCAAATTTGTAATGTACATAGGACTATATTGTAGTGTCTATTTATCAGACTCTATCAACATCAAATATTATTTTTTAAAATTTTGACAGTTTGCTAGATGAAAAAATATACGATTATTTCATATTGTGGAATGTATTCAATTATGGTGAAATTGGAAATTTTATTGTATTTTATTTGCCTGTTTAACTCTAACGTGGATATACTATTCTTGCTCTTGCAAATTATTCAATTATATTTATTGCAATTTATTGAAGTATAATTTATATTCAATAAGATGTGCTCATTTAAAATATACAATTCGTTATGTTTTAACAGAATATATATCTATGAAACCACCATTATAATCAAGAAAATTTCTATCACTCCTCTAAAGAATCCTCAGGCCTCTTTGCAATCTATCCTACCATCTGGAAAATACTGATTCTGCTTATTTTTTTTTATTCATTCATCTATTATTTTGATGAATTTACTATACATAGTTTTAATATACATAGTAAAATGATTACTACAGTCAATCAAATTAACTTATCCATCACCATGATTCTGCTTTGTGACATTATTGATTAGTTACCATGTTTTAGAATTTTAAGTAAAGAGAATCCTATGGAATACATAAATTTTAGATCTTAAAATTAATGTTTTCCATCATATGTGGAAGGCTGATGGCCATTATTTTATCAAGTATGCATCCTGTCCATATCTCATTTTTACCTTCTGAGTTCCCAATTACATGAATATTGTGTCTCTGGAAATTGTCCAACAAAACTTCTGAGGTTCTGATCACTTCTCTTTAATTTTTCTCTCATTTCAAAGGGACTGGGAAATTTTTACTGACCTATTCTTAAGTGTGTCAATTCATTACTTTGCCATCTCCACTATATGGACTATGATAAGAAAGTTGCAAATTAGCTCTGTGCAGCATTAGTTTTTTTCAAGAATAGATTTCCCTCATATCTGTCTGCTTTTCTTGCCAGGTTCCTTGGAAATCTCACCTCATGCATGTGTATGTCAGCTGTCAGCCTGGTTTTGGTCAGAGTTTATGCTTAGAATTTGGATCTCATTCCCTTGGCAATTGTCTAACTGACATTTCCCCCTTAAATTTCCAGCAGTTTTTTGAGTCCTGAATGCTGATCTATGTCACCTTTAAAGCTGCAATTTTCTGCCACTATTTTTTGCAACTATAGCAGTGGTAGTTTGGCAGCATCATTGAGCCAGAATGCCACCAATTTTAAGGCTATATATGTATATATATATAGTTTCAGTAATACTGATTTTACAAAAAAAATCAATAATTGCTACATTTAAAAATCTCTGGTCTCCCATCCTTATTATAAAAATATATTTAAAGTAGAAAGTAAAATATAAAGAGAAGTATAGTTATATTATGATTTAAGTTATTCATTTCCGTATTTTAACATTTTTTATATATTTTGATGTATTTCTTCTGAATTATTTTTCTTTAACTATATAAATTTTGTCTGGTCATTCTTTATGTTTGTTTGTTTGAGATGGAATCTCACTGTTTTTCCCATGCTGGCCTCGAACTCCCAGACTCAAGGGATCCTCCTGCCTCAGCCTCTGGAATAGCTGAGATTACAGGTGCACACCACCTCATCTGGCTTCAACTATTTATACATAAAATTTTAAATATATAGTTGAAGCTCACAGTCATAAAAATCTTCTCTCTTGCTTTCAGAGTAACAATTATTCTTCAATCCCACTAATGTTCCCACTCATATTTTATACATTATTATAAAAGTTACCTGAATGAAAACTTGCTTTTATCACTTCATATTATCCTTTTGGTATTTATTCATGTTGATTTATGGAATTGAATTTATTCACCTGAACACTCCGTAGTATTCTAAGATATGAGTAGCATATAACTTACATTTCTGGCATTCTATTCTTGGATGTTTGTGTTGGTTTGAAATTTTTTCAAATGCATACTGTATTGCATTGAACTGTCTTATACATATCTCCTTGTATATGAGCCAGAAATATTGTATGGTGTAGTATTTAAGTGTCTGGAACCAGAGGAAAAGTTTTTATATATTCTGAATACTTATCCTTTATCAGTTGTAGACTTGTTAGATATCCTCCCTATGGTTAATCATTTTAGCCTTTTAAATTTCTTAACACATATGGCCTATTACATGCTTTTATGTTATTGTTATCATGTTTGTTGTAAATGTGCTTCAAAAGAATATGTATTTCATAATTGGTTTCATCTAATGAGATGAAACAGCAGATGCTATGAGGGTAAGAGGAGAATAATGCCAGGGAATTCCTTTGTCACCACCTCTATCACCAGCATTTCCTTTTCTTCTGGAAGGAAGTTATATTAGTGGTTGCAGAGCTCTCTTGCTACAGCCACAGCTCCTGTAAGGCACCCCCTGTCACAATAACAGCTCTTCCCAGACACTTTTAAATTTTGAGGTTGAATTGGCTTCTCACATTTGCTAATTTCTAGACACTGCAGTATCCTTGTAGTACCACAAAGACAGTAGGTACCACAATTCTACAAACTAACCTCTTTTTAATTAAATTATTAAACAATCTTTTTTCTTCTGGGACCCTGACATATACAATTTTCTTAGGATATCATATTTATATTTATATTTATTCCCATAAAAAATAATGTATAATTTTCCTTTCTTTTGTTGTGCTTTTGTTGTATCACAGAATAAATTTAAAAATATTCTCACTTTTTCTACTTCTTAGAAATGAATGTGTAAGATGGTAATTATTACTTTTCTGAGTATTTATAATTTTTTATAATAATAAAGTTAATTGGGGCTGTGGTAGCAGGACTATGAACTACTAAGCCAAATGGATATTTAGTTGTAAGAATGTTCAAATTTTCTATTTCTTCTTGAGTCAGTTTTGGTAAGCTATAATTTTGGAGCAATTTCTCTATTCCATTGAAATTTTTAAATATATTAGCATATAGTTGATCTTATTATACTCTTATTTTCAATGTACTATTTTATCATATTTAATGTTGCCCTCTGTTTCATTCCTATGATTGTCCAATTTCTCCTTTCTCATTTGTTTCTTTTTCTCTCTCTTTTCAAAATCCCACATTATCTGTATTTATTTTGTTGTTGTTTTTCTAACTTTGAGATAGAAGCTAAGCTCATTAATATTCAGTCTTACTTATTTTCTAATATATGCAATAAGATTCTGAATTTCTTATGAAATACTGTTTTACAGCCTATATGTTTTACTATATAGCATTACATACCAATTAGTTCAAATGTTTTCTAATGTATAAATTATTTTATCTATTTATTATTGAGGATAATATTTTCTAGTTCCTTTTCTTACTATGATTAAAAAAACACATAATTTGAGATGTATCCTCTTAGCAAATTTTTAAGTGTACAGTATAGTATTAACTATAAACACAATGTTGTACAATAGCTCTCTAGAACTTTTTCATCTTGCATAATTGAAACTTTATACCCATAAAACAGCAACTTTTCTATCTCCCTGATCCAATCCTTAGCAGCCACCATTGTACTTGCTTCTGTGAGTTTGACTACTTTAGATACTTCACGTAAGTGGAATTATGTTGTATTTATTCTTCTGTGACTGGCTTATTTCACCTAAAATAATGCACTAAATGTTCATCCATGCTGTCACAAATGGCAATATTTCCTTATTTTTAAGCCTGAATAATATTCCATTGTATGTATATACCACATTTTCTTTATCCATTCATCCATACACAGATTTAGGTTGTTTCCATAACTTGAGTATTGTGAATAATGCTGCAATGAATGTGGGAGTGCAGATTATCTCTTTGAAATCCTGATTTCACTTATTTTGGCTATATACTCAGAAGTAGTATTGCTGATGGTTCTTTTAAACATTTTTTTGAGATACCTCCATACCATTTTCTACAGTGGCTACACTATTTTACATTCTTAACAACAGTGTACAAGGGTCCCAATTTCTCCATATCCTCAATATTACTTATTATCTTTTGCTTTTTTTATAATAGCCATCCTAAGCAGATATGAAGTGATATCTCATTGTGGTTTTGATTTGCATCTTCGTAATGATTAGTGATTTTTCATATACCTGTTGACCATTTGTATGTCTTCTTTGAAGAAATGTCTGTTCAAGTTCTTTGCCCAATTTTTAATCAGTTTATTTGTTGTTTTTGCTATTGAGTTGTAGGAGTTATATTTTGGGTATTAATCTCTTATCAGAAATAAGGCTTGCAAGTATTTTCTCCCATTCCACAGGTTGCCTTTTATTCTGATTACTTCCTTTCCTATAGGATAGTATAAACATTTTAACAATATTAAGTCTTTAGATACATACACACAGGATGTCTTTCCAGTTAGTTGTATCTTATTTAATTTCCTTCATCATGTAATATAGTTTTCGCCTCTGTAGTTATTAGGTTTATTCCTAAGTACTTTATTTTTGATGCTATTATAAATAGATTATTTTAATTATAATTATATATATAATACTATTAATTCCTTTTTGAGTGCTCATTGTTAGTGTACAGGAATTCAACTGATTATTGTATATTGATTTTGCATCTGATAATTTACTTAATTTGTTTATTAATGCTAATAGTTTTTTTATGGATTCCTAAGGGTTTTCTATTAACACATACAAAATCATGTTATCTACAAACAGAAAATTTTACTTCTTTCAGTCCTAGCTAGATGCCTTTTATAGCTCTTTCTTGTCTTATTGCTCTGGCTAGAACTTCCACTATGAGGTTGAAAAGAAGTAGTAAGAGTGGGCATACTTGCTTTGTTCTGGATCTTAGAGGAACAGATTTTAGTTTTTCACCATTGAGTTAAATGCTAGTTGTGGGCCTTCATATATGGCCTCTATTGTGTTAAGGTAATTTTCCTTCTATTCCTAGTTTGTTGTAAGTTTTTATCTCTAACAGATGTTGAATTTTTTCAACTGTCTTTTCTATATTTATTGAGGCATAACATTGTGTGGTCTTTCTGTGTTGAACCATTGTTGCAATCCAAGGATGAATCCCACTTGGTCATGGTGTATGGGTTTTTTTTAAATAAAGTTGATGAATACAGTTTGCCTACATTTTGGGATATTGGCCCATAGTTATTTTTTTTTTTCTTGTTTTGTAATGTTTGAAGGAATTCACCAGTGATGCCATCTAGCCCTGAGCTTTTCTTTTTTGAAGGTTTCTGATTAAAGCTACTTACTATCATGGTTCTATTCAGAGTTCCTATTTCTAAACAATTCAGCCCATGAAACTAACATATTTATAGAAATTTATCCATTTTTCTATGCTATTGAATGCATTGGCTCATAATCTTTTTATTTCTGTGACATCAGTTGTAATGTCTACTATTTTTTCTGATTTTATTTAGCTTAGTTTTCTCTCTTTTTTTGGTCTAGATAAAGGTTCAACAATTTTATGGATCTTTTCAAAAAACCCACTCAGTTTAGTTGATTTTTTTCTATTGTTTTTCTGTTCTATATTTTTTTAAAATCAGACTATTTATAATTATACCATATAAAGACTATTTTAAAAATTACAATCTCAGTATCACTTAGAAGTCTACAGAAAAGTTTATTACAGTGAATTTTGGGGTTTTATTTTACTCACTGGGAATATAGGATTAGAATAATACAACATTATTTTTTCTTTTTTTCAAATGTTATGGTGCTTAAAAAAGTATTTATACAAGAGGAAAAAGAGTATGTCTTCCCTACCTCCTTCAAACTGCCAAAGAGATGTAATTTATTTTTACTGTACCACAAGAGTTTTTCTTACATGTCCTATCCTAAAGCAAATCCTGAAGAATGAAGCAAAATGAACTAATTCATTTCATTTATAGAGTCATCAGGTGCTTATTGTCTCTCTGCATAAAAGTATGTTTTGATTTCATTCTGAAAAGTTAAAATGATAAGAAACTCTCTATTGTAAGTAATAGAACCAGTAGAACATCAAATCATCTATATTCTCCTAAACTCACTGGATAAATCTTTTAAAAAATGATGGACCATTCAAATTTTGCCTTTCAAGTAATGACACTTAAAGAGGGTAATGCAAGTACAATTTTCAAAAAATTACTAGAAAAAGTTGAGCATGTACAATTTTACATTCTCAATACAATCATGAGTATTCATGGTAATATATTCATTTTAACTGTTGGCACTAGGGTAAAGATTTCCTAATTATCATGCCTGATAGAGTATAGTACATTCCTGGAAGTTGAAATGAATGCTGGACCTCTTTACCCTTTGTAAAATCTATTTTAGAGTTCTTGCTTGTTTCTTTTGCTTCTTATCCCAGCAGCCAAAGCCATAAACTCAAGGAAAATAATAAGAAAATGAAGTCAGCAAATACAAAAAATCACCAGAAATGATTGCCAGGAAGAGTAATAAGAATTTTCCAAAATTCTATCAAACTATATTCCCAGGATACCAACTAGGGAAAAGTAATCGTAATATACAATTGCTTTTATATACAATGCCTGGAGATTTATAATTTTTTTCTTCAACTTGTATGAAGAATTTAAAAATCTGACTGGTAGGTAAATTACGGAAGTGTTTACAAAAAGGATGAATGTAAAGAATAAGTAAAACAAAGGATGGGGCAAAAAAGAAAAAATAATTTGTTTTACTATTTAAAAGGTGTAGTTTAAGTGCATTTCAACGAATAGTTATTGAGTACAAATCAGAATTACATAATATAACTAATGAGTACACAAATAATAACAAATAACTATGAGTACTGTCTGAAAAGATATCAGCCTTAAGAAATGAAAGGCTTACCATGCCTCTTAAAGCTTTATTGTATTGGGAGTTTGCCAAAGTTGTTCTTAGTCTGTTTTAAAAGTTAATAGAAACTATTTGACACTTTTTCTTTACCTTATATGGTATATATTTACCTTTAAATAACAATGAAAGCAAAGAGTATTACAAACATGGAGGAAGAATATTTGTTTACTAAAAACTTATTTCTTTCAAGATTTGTCTTTTATTTTTATTGTTTGCTTATTTTTCAAGCACTGCATATACATAATTTCTTTTGCATGTTTAAGGGAATAAATGGTAAGGAAGGATGGGCAATTGAACAATTTTACTCACAGGAAACGGAGGGGAGCTCAAGCTGCGATTAAGCAAATGGAATAGGCAAGGTATTAATAGTGTCCTCAGATACTGACTGGGAAAGGAGCAACAGAGGATCCCGAAAGGCACATAAGAAGTATGTCAGTGAAATTTAAGGTGAGTTTAGAATGTTAAAGAATTACTTTCACAGAAAACAGACAAACCTAAAGAAGGAAAGGCCTTTAAAAATAGAAATATCAGAGAAGTTAGTGGACTAATATAATAGAAATAAGTTAATACAATTTTAAAAGTATACTTTGATACAGCCTCACTAGTACAATGGTTCGTAAAGGTAAAGTGTTAGTCCATGCTTAGGGAAGTTGTGGCAGAGGGTGGAGGTAGGGATTAAAAGGCTCAGACAAGTGGGCAGCTGAAATCTATACGCTATGCAGGCCCAGACAACTCTCCACATGACTATGTTCTATGGTAGAGACCAAAGTATACATCTTATGAAAAAAATAAGAAATGCATGGCAAGAGGGCCCCAGCATTACTAAAAAGCTTTCCTCTGCAGATTATAGCTGTCACAGAATTTAGTTCAGTGATTGCAGTAAGAATAAGACTCTAAAACCTCCTGAGGTCAAATCCTTTTGGGCAGTCTGCATCCTGTTACTGGGCAATGACAGGTGCCAGAAGCTAAATGGCAGAAGGCAGGAGTGGCAACTGTTATAATACTGGAAAGGTCAGAGTATAAGTCAAGGGAGTCTGACCTGTGGAGAATTACATAGAAGGATCCTAGAACATAGTATTCTCAGGAGAAAAAAGTATATGGATAGACAACAGCAGAATATCACCCAGCTTATACAAACAGAATGAATCAAGGATGGATAAAAAGGAATTTGAAGGCAATTATCTCAATTAAAATCCCTGATCACTTATTAATTTCTGAATGTAGGCTAATTTTTAGACCTGGAATCAACTCAACAGAAGGGCTGGTTTATAATATCATGGCAATTATATTTGGCAATGATTATCTCAGTCCTTCCCCCAAAGGGCCTAGGACCGTTTACTTAGGTCACAGTGCACTGGAGAAAAGTGAATATCTGAATACCCAGACATTTTGAGGATTGTTAAATAGAGATTCTTAGTTGACTTTGATACCTTAAGACCAAGACCATGGTACCCTTGTTAGAGTGCGAGCATACGGGGCTAAACAGTGAATGAAATCTTAGCCACTGTTGACCATATATGGTGGTCTACTAGATCTACAGACCCATCTGGTAGTTGTTTTCCTGGTTCCAAATTCACAGTTTGGATTGACATACTTAACATTTGTTTAAGCCTCCACATGGGATCCTTGGTCTGTCAGTAAGAGCTTTCATACTGAGATAGGCCAATGTAAATCTTTAAAACTATCTCACCCTGCCCCACAATGTTAGTAAACCAGAAACAATACTGCACATACTGTGTATGTGCTGGGGTTGGAGGGTCGGAGGGAACAGTAGGGGAGTGGTATTGACAGAGATTAGTTACACCATTAAGTATGTAAAGGACGCCAGGTTGGTGGGCCCATTATATTTCTGTTTAATTTATCATTCTGGTCCATGCAGAAAAGCAGAAAGATCCTGGAAGATGATTATAGATGTGAAATCTCAAATAAGTAATGCCTCCAATCATAGCTGCTGTGCCAGATGTGTTGCCTTTGCTAGAGTAGATTTATATGGCCTTGGGTATGTGGTATGTAGTCATGAAACTTGCTGCTCAGCTGTACAAAATACAATCGGCAGATAGCCAGTCTCTTCAGCATCTGCCTCAGCTGCAGGAAACTGTGTGGTTTGAGGTGAAATCTTTTTTGGGCAGCCTGCATCTTGTTACTGAGCAAGGTGAGGCATAAAGTCCAGGCCATATCATCCTGATGCAGCATAAATCTGATGGGTAATATGCACTCCGGATATCTTCATCAAGTAGGCCTACTTGTTCTCCCTCTGACCAATAATGCTTCCTACCCATTTCTTTCACATTGTGATACTATCATATTGTGATTCTTTATCCCTGGTATTCTTTTTTATTCCATAGGTTACATTATCTGAAATTAATATAGCTGCTTCAGTCTTCTTTTGGTTAGTAATTGTATATCTTTCTTCATTGGTTCATTTTTTAAATTGAATTTTTTATTGAGATCATTGCATAGTTGTACATAATTTTAAGAAACAATAAGGAAAAAGCTTGTGTAATACTTCCCAATTTCCTCCAATGGCAACATTTCACAAAAGTATATTACAATATTGCAACCAGGGTATTGAGATTGACACAATCCACTGACCTTATTCAGACATTCCTGTTTTACTTGTACTTATTTGTGTATATGTGTCTTTTATTCTATATAATTTTATCATATGCAGGTTTCTACACTGAACAGTTCCATCAACAAATATTTCTCTGCATTGTCTTTTTATAACTAAATTATCCTCCCTCCCTGTACCTCAATTGCTAATCCCTGGCAATTATTAACATGTTCTCTATTTCTACTTATATTTTATTTGTAGTTTTAGATGTCCTGCCTCCTAGTTATGATAAGGGTATGATTTTTGGTGTTGTTTTAATGATGCTTGCAGCTGTGTTTTGTTTTGGAAGGTATGTGAAAAGACTCATAGTAGGCAGCCACCTTATACTCAAGTCACCATTGTCCAGAGAGACTTAGAAGGCTCGCCTCTCTGCCAGCTCACCCTCCCACACTTAAGAAAATGTTTGCACAGTCTGTTTTGTCTGAAAAAAATAGAAATTATACAACTTGACACATTAGTTACTTATTTCCCCAAATCATGGAACCCAATATTTGTAATATTTAATATTTAATTGTTAATAATATTTGCAATAGCAGTTCGTCTTTGATCATAAAGGATGCTTTTACTTTCTTGGAGGGTATTTTTTTCTGTTTTAACCAAAATTATCTTAAATGACATTGTTTCAGATCATTGACTATCCTGATATTTGGTGAAGGACTATCTTAAATAAATATACATCAAAGGAAACTTAATGTAGTTATTACTAATGACAATATTGAAAATAATTTAATGAAGTCTCAAAATATGTGTAGCAAACTATTACCTAAGTACTTTACATCAATAGGAATGAAACTCTTGTAAAACCAAAATAGTAGATATTTTACTTGTGATCATAAACTTTATCCATAGTGACGGACATAGAATGGTTTTCTACCTACTAGCAAAGTAGAATTACTGGAATCATAATTTTTTTTAAATTGGAGAGTAATGTATAACTGTCATTCTTTACAATTCCCATCCTTTTTCTTTCAGAAATTCTTATCACAGCATCCAGAGCAGTAACTACGTAGATACTGCTTGAACATTGACAGTGGGCAGAAGCAAAGAGATATTAGAACAGTCACTGCTATATTTCCAGTTTCAAAAAAAGATCTCAAAATGTTATCTTTACATTATCATATATATATTTGGGCTATATTAGGGAATATATTTAATGTGAAATTTTGTTTATTTGAATGGTCCTTGATTTGGTTTCTATCGTTATAAAAATCAGTACAAATATGTCAGATCACTACTTATATTGAGAAATGATATTTAGTTATACAGATACTACTGTTTACAATCATAGATCTGATTTTTGAGTCATGTAGTAATTTTCTTGAGAATTTCTAGCATTTTCAGGAAGAGATACTCAGTATGGCAGGCATGTAAGCTGCATAGTGTGAATAAGTGCAAGATAAAAAGCTGGGACATTTTGATAATACGAAATCTTTGCATTCTGTTCTAGAACTATAGATATAAAAGGAGATTAAATAGTATATATTAGGATATATTGCTATATAAACATAAAGTGCAATCATAATTATTCATCACTCTTTCTTTCTTTACCAGTCTAATTTGACCTCTCAGAAATGTTCAATTTATGTGCCAGTTTAAATTAAAGATAGATCTTCCAGGAGCTTGATATGAGACTAGAAGATATCTAAAGTTCCTTATAGTATCATTTGTATAGAAAATATTGTGGTTACTTTGTAATAATCCTATGACATGCAATTTTTGAGGCATGTTATTTTAAAATGTCTGCAAGCTTTTTAGGAATTATTTCTTCTGAAAAACTCACCTTGTAACCTGTTTGGCAGCAATTAACTTTATTACTGGATGATTAATTTCCTCTTAAAATGGGAGAAATGTTCTCTTTTACATTTTTGTTAAGATATCCCATTAATATGAACCACATTCATTATGTTTGAATAAAGGAGTAAACTGGAAGTTTATTTCCCTTGTTCAATTCATCAAACAGTATATAGTCTGTACAACTTTACCTGACCCTGTTTAGGGTATAAAAAAAGTGAATGAAAGTATTACTACCATCAAAGATTTTTACATTCTTAAGGCTAAAGATATTATGAGAGCTTGGGATGTTGAAAAATGTGAATTCTCATCTTTCTTATGATGAAAAAATTGCCCAAAGATGTGTCCTATCTACTTAGAAGGTAAAGGCTTTTGTAGTAAGGACTTTTGTTTTTTTAATAATTTTTTATTTCAGCATATTATGGAGGTAAAAATGTTTAGGTTACATATATTGCCCTTGCCCCACCCAAGTCAGAGCTTCCGGCGTGTCCATCCCCAAGACGATGCACACCGCACCCATTAGGTGTGAATATACCCATCTCCTCTCCCCTTCCGTCTGCCTAACTTTCTAAATAATCATTTATTTTAAAATTATAGTAAGAAATTTTTCAATAATATTTTTAAATGGCCTTTTTGACCATTTTGATTTTTAAAGTCTGCAAGCATAAATGTTAAAGTCTATGAATAATTAGTTCAATATACACTAAGAGTGAAGACAAATGATAAATCTGACACATAAATATATATGTTAGTGTTTTAAAATGCTTTCTGTAAACCAGAAAAAAAATTTAATCATTTTCATTTCTTTCTGCTAAATGTTAAGTTTCATTGGAAAAAAATAGTACCCAGCTATCTTCTGGTGTACTTACAAGCTTACTTTACATAAGTAAAAACAAGCAAACGCAACAAAGAAAAATTCCTCAACCAAAAAAAAAAAAAAATTTACAGATTAAAATTTCCTAAATTTTGTGTGTATGTACTATATTACCAGAAGATTAAAGAAAAGAGCCCTTCCTATAATGCATGTGTGTGTTTTCCAAGATGTGAACTATGCTAAAAAAAAAAATTCTAGGACTTTCGTAGCAATATGGATAGCATTTTCAGATTATCCTTTAGTAAAATAAGAAAGCATTATCCGGTCTAGGAGCTTTGACAAGAGCTGTCTGAGTACCAGCAGAAAAAGACATTAGTAACCAAGATATATCATTTACCATGTGGCCTTCTTATGGCTCCTGTCAAGTTACAGCATAATCTGAAGAAAATCAACATCATTTAAAGTTGCAGTGACCTTCTAAGGGCTTGTTTTTAAGAGCAGAGGTTAGATGGCACGACTGTATGAGTCACTGAATATGACTGTACTCAAGCAAATTTTTATAGAATGTCACTTTCCTTAAACTCTGCTTATGAGTTCAGTCTCTATAATATAATTATTTAATATTTTTAGAGAATAGAATATGTCTGTTACAATGTCTGGATTTTTAAAAATTTTCTGATTTAATTTTCTGCATAAAGTTAATAAAGACATATGGGCATGATACCTATTAAAATGTCAGCCTCAACATGATAGGGACATGATGAATAACTTAATAGAATCGACTTCTTTGTATGTTGTTATTTTTCTCATAAATTGAAACAAAAAGCGTTGGTCATCAGCATATGAAGGGAACTAATGTGGAAAATGTTTGATGACAAATCAGAGAACAGTGCAATAATTCATAGTGACCTTGACAAAACAGGTGACTTTTATAGGATTTGAAATGACCAAATAGGAGTAGTAGTGCCCTAGAGCAAACCTACAATGAGAGCTTTCAGTCAAGACAGTAGAAACAAAATGCACACTATCTTTTTTTTCTTCGATATCTTGGAAATGAAAACAAAATATCTGAAAAAAAATTATAATATGAAATAAATAGTACTAGTAGACAATCCTGAAGAGAAAATTAGTTACTAGAATTTAGAAATGAAGATGTACCACAGAACACAACAAAAAGAAATTAAAAATATGACAAGTACTGAAAGTTGAAAGATACGAATAACAAATTGAGAAGCTTCTATTTTGTCTTAGAAGAATTTTAGGAAAAACAACTGTAGATAACTGGGAAAAGGAAATATTTAGAGATAATTCTTAAAATTTTTCAAGAATTGAAAAAAACTTAAATATTAAAATTGAAAGATATCATCCACTGAACAGGACTTAACAAAACAAAACAAAATCACATTTCTTGACTATATGTTTAATTTTATGTGTATTGTTTTTTTTTCTAATATACCCGGGACATTCATTTTAACTGTTTGAAATTCTATCTCACCTTCCATTGTATTTAAAATTCTTACCTGATTCTCTCAGAAAGGATTGTTTTTCCTTCTGTGGTCAGCTCCAGCTTCTCCTCTGTGTACACATTTTAAATATTTTATGTTATTATTTTATTATACAAAGAAACAAAACTTATTTATGTTTATATCTGCTGTATTTTTCTCTATTCGTCTATGCTTAGTAACCCCTCAGCAAATATTTTGTAAATAAAAAAGTAAAGGAATGAATCCACATAAAGTTCTTCAATTATTTCCAACCACTAAATTAGGCCTTTATTTAAATATTTGCTTCATTGGAAGACTTAACATTTTAGTACTTTGATACAAATCATAGTTGGCTCTCATAAGTTGTAGTAAAATTTGCTTAGTTATAATATATAAAAAGCATTTCCTAAAAAGATACTTGTATTTAGTGGGTTTAATACAAATAAGGATTAATTAACAAAGTTTTTTTTTATTCTATGCAAGCTAAATATAGGAAAGATCATTCAATTATCTGTTATTATATGAGTAACATAAAGAGATTTTCATTTTAAATACTGAAAGAGAAGTAAAAATTCATGAATGCAGTGAGTTAGGTTAATAGTATATTTCCTTATACTAGAAATTGATAAACATTAAAAATAGAAATATTAGATAAATTCTCTTATCAAAAAAAATTTGGAGAAGATCTGAAAACCATCTGTCCTTAATTATCCTGGTGGGAAACTTTAAGATTCTGGGTGGGCTTTTCTGAGCTACAAGTACACTACTGTATGATTTTATTTCTAAGCTGTGGTCCCTTTCTCTTTTGTTCATTCTGTTCAGTTGGATCCATTTCTCATTTCCCAATTATCATTTTAGATTAAGTTTGACTACTCCATTGTGAATCAGATTTCATTTAGACATTTTATTCTCTCTCCTGTCTTCATATTAGAGAATATTTATTGAAAGAATTTGAAAGTAGTAGAGTAATAATTATAGAAGAAAATAAGCTCATAGATGAATGATGGATGGTTGGATGAGAATATGTATCTCTGTATAGATTCTGTCCATAAGGGCTGGCTGAGATACAGAATACTGGGAAATGAGCATTCTAGGTATCAAAATCTTCTATAAACACTACAGGACAGACAAAGATTTGTTTTTAAGTTAATCATATTTTGATAAATATATTTGAATTAATGGTGTATTGTGTTGCACATGTGGATTAGAAAAACATGATACTTGACTGATGAAAAATTATACTGTAACTATCAACTTAAATGAATTAAGAATGAGAATTTTCAATATATATTCTTTATAAAGCCACATATAAACCTAAAGGAGCTCTGCAGAATGAGTAAGAAATAAGAAGAAATATTTGCATCAAAAAAGAAAATAACTGAATTTTTATTTTCTGAGATAATGGATGTAAAAAGTGTACAATTTTCAACTCAAAACTAGTGAACTAGAGAATATTTTTATAGTATCACATTGGCTGAGCCATCACGTAATAATTAGATCATGCCTCTGTAATACTGAGAGATTTGAATCTCTCAGGTAAATATTACAAGAGGAAAAGATGATCAATAATATGGCTAACAGAAAATTTAGGATCTTAGGCTTTTCTGGTGACTCAGGAAATGTTCTGATAATATTACAATGATCTTAAATAATCTTAGGTAATGCCTTTATGACATAGGAAGTGTTCTCTATTTCCATTTCTTCTGAAAAACAATTATGGTTATGGTTGGCATTTTTCAGTATAAATGCTGCTTTTATAATAGAAACTCCCCTGAAAAGTTTGGCAACAACTGAGATTGATGACTGAGAACCATGAAACTATGTTGGAATCATTATCCTTTCTGAAATGTCAGGAACAATCATCTCTATCCTCTCATTATGAGTATTACATAATGGGAAGAATACAAAATTGGGAATCAGGTGGTCTAGATGACAACTTAGACTCTGCCTCAAGCTCATTTTGTGACCTTGGGCATCTCTCATAAATCTCTAAGGTTTACCTATTATATTGCAAAATGAAGGGATTAAATTAGACTGCCACTAAAACTCCCTTTCTAGATCATCTCTAAAATTTTGTAAATCTAAAACATTTGTGCTGCCATAAACATTCGGGTGCAGATGTCGTTATAACAGAATGTCTTATACTCTTTTGGGTAGATACCTAATAATGCTATTGCTGGATCAAATGTAATTCTATCAAAAAATCCCAAAACAACAAATGCTGGCAAGGATGTGGAGAAACAGGAATGCTCTTACACTGCTGGTGGGACTGCAAATTGGTGCAACCTTTGTGGAAAAGAATTTGGAGATTCCTCAAAGAGATAAAAACAGAATTACCATTTGATCCAACAATAGCATTATTAGGCATCTACCCAAAAGAGCATAAGACATTCTGTTATAAAGACATTTGTACCCAAATGCTTATGACAGCACAATTCACTATTGCGAGGTCGTGGAAACAACCCAAGTGCCCGTCAATTCATGAATGGATTATTAAAATTTGGTATATGTTTACAATGGAATATTACTCAATTTTAAGAAACGACAGTGAGCTAGCACCGCTTACATTATCCTGGATTAAGCTTGAGCCCATTATTCGAAGTGAGGTGACACAAGACCAGAAGAATGGGCCCCACATGTACTCGCCATCAAATTGGTACTGACTCATTAACACTATGGTGCTCAAATGGTGGAGGTGTTCATTAGGGATTCGGGGAGAGGGGGGTAGACCCACATCTGAGGGATGTGGTGAGCACTGTGGAAGGGAGGGCCATACTTGAAATGTAGTTGGGGTAGGGTATTAGGGGTCTCAATAGGGGGAAGGAAATCCTCTAAAATTGATTTATGTGAATAGCTATACAACCTGGTAAATTTACTAATAATCATTTAATTGTACACTTAAAATGGAGTAAAGGCATGATATTTAAATTAAAAAAAAACGTTAAGAGCCACTCCTATCTTTCAAGCACATACCTGGGAAGTCCCAATCCATCCTCTCAACTAGAGAAATAAGAATTATCTACTCAAGACCTGAGACACCTGAGTTGACATTAGCTCAGACCTGTTATTCCAAAGAAGGTGCATCTTATAAAGGGAAAAGGAGGCCTTTTAAAATCAGAAGTCAGGAAAGGGGGGAATTTAGGGTAGGCTGGAAACAAGGGTTAGAAATAAAGAGGTTAAAGCTGCATTAGAGGTTTTGAACCCCATTGATGGGATCTTAATGTTGTGTTTGAATGGGGGTAGGAGGAGCTTGCAAAAACTAACCACCTATTGCATGCCAGTCACAGGGCTGTGAGTACTGACATGAGGGGACAATGAGATGATACCAGTAAAGCCTGGCACATATTACGCACTAAACAAATAGTGGTCATCATGATTATGCAAAAAATGAGGGCAAATAGGCTGAAAAACGTTAAATAAAGAGCTCAAGCTCCCTCAGAATTGCAATTCAGATTTGACTCTATGGCACCACTTTGAATATCATTAACAGCATAGACTTGATGAGATTCTATGCACCACTGATGGGATCCCCATTTCCTATTTGTTAACCCCTTCCCACATCTCTTTTCCAGTGATGATTGAAAATAAAAGTTTTAGGGTGTGATGGTCTTTGGACTGTCTCCAGGGGTGTCCAAGCTAGGTCCTGAAATCTGGGGCGGAAGGTGAGGTGGCTCAAGGAATCCTCAGCTTTCTTCATTTCCATAACATATTGAAGCTAATAAACCAAGAAATTAGTTTGTCTTCAAGGTTGTCTGCTCCAGGGCCATCTGTAGCCCAGTGGCATCTCTCTGCACTCAACATTCATTGCTTAAAAAGAGTCTGAAAGGACGTCTGAGGCACTCAGCATTCTGAGCTCCTTCTCTGCATGATCCAACATTTTCACAAATGACTGACAGATACACATAAATTCACTGAACAGGCACTGAAACTGTGAAGAGAGAGGGATCTTCTCCAGTAAAAAAAAAAAAAAAAAAAATCCTCCTGTAAAAAATTGATATGGTAGTGAGACCAAGTAATATAGGAGAAAACAAGAGACCTCCACCTCTCCTCTGACTGGACTAGTCAGGATAGACCAGGCTTTGCTGCAACAACAAATTAATACCCAAATCTCAATAGCTTGATATCACAAAGGCTTATTTGCTGCTAAGCCATCTAGAATACATGTGGCCTCAAAAGACCCCTCATCAGGGGGAGAGAAAGCATGGAGGTGGGAACTTGGGTCTTAAATATCTCACTTGGAAATGACTTATGCCACTTCCAGTTACGTGGCTTTGGTGAGGACTAGTCACATGACAGCCTGACTGCAAGTTGGGACTCTTTTGTGTGCCTAAGAAGCAGAGATGGACCAGACAGTGACAGATACTAGTTATCTCTAGCATGATATATAGACCGAAGTAGGATCCTTGTCCAGTTCTGCTTCCCTTTGTGTTCTGCTGAAACCCGTAATCCATTTCTTTATATTCTGCTGCTCCACCCACTAGAAAAATCTCTCCCCATCCCTGCACCTGTCCAGATGTCCTCTGTTCCAACCCCTGGTAACTGAGCATCACTGCTAAGCAAAGCATGGGGTGTAGCCCTGGAGGGTAGAATGGGGAGGCCCCTCCATTGGCCTGCCAACAGAACTCAGGTTTTAACTGGTTTTCATTTGACCCTTAAAATAACTTCATGAGATACTTACTAATACACCCATTTTATAGGTAGAGAAACTGAAATTTAGAAATGTATATAATTTTCCAAGGGACACAGCTAGTAAGTGAAGAATACTGAACCAGAGTTTCATGTGTTCATTTCATTTTCAGTAGACATTTATTGAGTGCAACTTGATATTGATATGTGGCCCCATGTTCCCTAGAAATTAAGAACTTCATCTTTGGATTTGGACAGTCTTTGATTCTAAGTGGGAAAATGTACTCAACTATTCTGTGCCTCAGTTTCCCCATCTATAAGCCAATGACAATATCACCACTTACTT
>CAUYRT010048279.1:0-54889 GCA_963574885.1 Lepilemur ruficaudatus
AAATTGTGACTGTAAACATTGTACTGTAAATGTTTTGTAGTTTTCCCCCCACAAAATTTTCGAAAGAAAAAAAAAGTATTAATCTGCTACCTCATTGTAAAATTTTCATTCTAAAATACCATGTTCTATTTAACAAATCACCCCAAAATTTGTCAAGATATTTGCAATTCTTTGATACAATGAGTAACATCAAGATGAGCAAATATTTACCATTAAAACATTGGCCATATTGTATTATTTTTCCTTTACAATATGTTCCAAAATTGTACATATAAGAATGTGCGAACTGTTTGTTTATTGGTATTCACATTTCAGTGCCTGTATGTGAACCTGAGCCTTTTCCTGAACTATATCCAGCATTGCATATTGTCAGTTTTGTTTTCTGGTTTGTTTGTTTTAGTATCTGGTACTTTAATAGGAAGAAGGACTATCTCACTTTACTATTTATTTTGCATTCTTTGAACAATTAAATTTGAAATTGACTTCATGTATTCTTTAGGAATAGCTTATTCATATCATTTATATATTTTGTTATTGGGATGCTCATTTTTTACTGATTTGCAAAAATTCTTTACATATTAAATAAACATACACTTTATCTTTAATGTATGTTGCAAACAAATATTTTTCAATCTGCCTTTAAGTTTACCAATTCTCAGATATATAGAAGTATTTTTACTTATATGTAGTTTATCATTCTATTATGTTATATATTTTTGAAGCAATGCTTAGAAAAAATAAAATAATACATGTTGCTTTGTTATTTCAATAATTTTATATTCAAAATATAAGTAATTCATCAATTTGAAAATCATTTTGGTGTATCTGCTGCACCTGTTTTACTCAGCTTCAGGGCCATTCATGGAATATGAGTCCATAAACTCTGCTAATTTCTATAATACAATTTCATACACTTATTCATTTCTCATTTACATATATTACACTTAAGAAATCTCTCTTCACATTATAGAAATAAATTCTTCAAAAAGAGTTTCAAGCCCCTGAGTAATATATACATAAATATATATATATATGCACATATATACACACACCCTGTTTCACAATTTTAAATCATATCTCATGCACACTAATTTTGCATAATATAAAGTACAGAAAGAAATGAAAAGAGAGAAAAAATAAAATTATATTACTTGCAAAGTTTTAGGATAAACTTGGGAAATGGCTGTAAGCAGGCAAAGAGCTATTTCTGTAGAGCTGGCGAACGGTATGAGTCTCAATACCTAAGAATGTGTAAGTATAGAAATCTATGAAATATCAGTATTCTTCTCTTGAAATTATTTGTAATGCTGATCTTACACTAAATTTGCTGGTATTGTTGCTTTTCAGATCATTACATAAAGATTTACTTGAATAGCATGAAGCAACTGACAGTCAAACTAAATACAAGATATGTTCTGATATTTTAAAACCATTTAAGTCTTTTAAAACATGGTTTTAAATAAGTTTATGTATGTATTAATGTCTGAGTCAGTATGAAGCTAAATATATTGTTCTGATTAGTATAAATATAATAAGAAAATTAATTCCTATTTACCCTGATTTTCTGTGGAAGCATTATTTTGAAAAATCCCTCAGGCTCATTTCATTTCTGGTTGCCTTTTCTCTATAACTTAGTAACATCTGCCAGTAGATTCCCCAGGGAAGACAAGCAGCTTCCCAAATCCAGGTTCACTCACCTAGGTAACAGTCAGAGGTTAGAGGCAGGTGGCAATGTTCTCCAAAGTGGGATAAAATTGCATTGGCTGTTGCAGACTTTTCCATGCCCCATTCCCTCAAAACAGAGTTTATCATTCAATTTGCATTGGCCTGCTGCAAAGGATGCCCTGGCAGCCTTGTTGGCTCCTCCTCCTACAGTCCACATCCCTACAGCAAAAGTCAGAAGCTCCCTTGTTCCCTGTTTTAGTCATCCCATCTGTGGAGGTATTGGAATTGGGATATAATTATACACATACATATATAATAAGCATTTACAATAATACTCATTCTGTAGGATTGAGAACATCTGGAAAAATGATTCTCCAGCTACTCAACTATAAAATGGCCAAGATAGTGAGCATAAGACATAAAGTATTGAACCTGTGTTTAATGACTTTTCCCTGGACCTCATAAAGTTATTATGTTATGAACAAAAAAAAAAAAGAAAGAAAGAAAAGAAAAGAAAACAATCCTAAACTACCTTTCTTGTATTCAGGGACAATCATTTGGAATCTAGTTTTATCAGTACAGAAGCTTCTTCAAACTTTCTGTCACCTATCCTTGAAATAAACCTGCCTAATATAGGATGGCATGGCTCTTTTTGTCTTCTTAAAATGAACTTAAAGTAATTTATCACATAATTTTGATATTACCATCAAGCGGTCATCTTAATCCATTTTTGGATCCTCTTGGTGTATTCCCTGTCCCTCTTCCTCCTATCGTCTTTTACTCAATAATTGAGAGACAATGTATAGTAAATACTGAGAAGCCTGGATTTTCTAGAGTACTGGAAAAGAGACCTCTGCATCGAAGAATATAAACGTATGCAACTGAGTTGATATTTTTATCTTTCTATTTAGTTGCCCATTTTTTCATCTGTAACGATGGAGACTTGTCCTACACTTCGAAAGGTCTGTTTGGAGAAGCTTCTAAAGCGAGGTGACAACCACCTTCTTCTCCAGTGCTAATAGTGATTCTCTACAGTGATTCTCACAATTAGTGACATAGGTATCACAATGTGAACTGATGAGTCTGACTCTAGGTTTAGAAATTATGTGTGATTTTCCAGGTCTCACCACAGTCAGTTACAAAGGCTTTACCTGGCAGACCTCACAGGCTCTCTCCAAACCAAACTTGGTACACAGCCATGCATTACGGATGCTAAAGAAAGCTACTACAGAGGACTCAGGCCCCCTAGTCAGTCATGCTCTTTGCATGTTTGCATTTCCAGCCCTATGATCTTCATTCTCAAGTCTCTTCATCTTTTAAGGAGGGCTGGAGCAGCTGGGACAAATGTTAAGAGGACAAGAACTCTTGAAAATTATGAGGCTTTGAAGAGTTGGGATGATGAGAAAGCCAATTCAAATTCAGAGACCAATCTGAGTTGAAGGTAGAGAAGGTAGGTTGAGCATAGCCTATATGCATAACAAGAAAGAGACCAGCAAGACAGGAACTTGGCTTGCTATAAAATTTAAATACACTTGAATGACAGAAATGCACATTAGATTTCAATTCTCCCCCTCTAGGTGTGAGAACTTGGTCTAGATAAAATAGATTCATTTAATCAATCTCAAATAGATATTAGTAAAAACTTAAAGATGTTTTTCAAGAATCAAATACAAATAATCTGTATTCCAGGCATTGCTGATAAATGCTGTTATTAGTATTATTAAGTACTTACCATGACACTCCAGATATTCAAGGATACATAAAGATGACAAGGATATGGTCTGTACTTTGAGTTGCTCACAGCCTACTGGAGAGATATTTTTATATTAATTCTGCCATAGAATTTATTTTCTTCCTTCAGCTTCTATATCATGAATAATGAACAGAAACAATTGACCCTTTTGCCAAAAACATTTACCTCATATGAAATCATGATATTTCTCATGGAAGCTGAAGTAAAAGAGTCAATGATGTGGCAGAATTAATATAAAAATATTTCTCCAGTATATTGTGAACAACTCAAAATTCAAAACATGTTTGTCTAACTGTAGACCATGGTATTGATAATTTAGTTAAGTGCTTTAGGTAGGTTCTTGGCATAAATATAAAATTGCTATAGTTTTATAATGCATATATTTTTCTAAATCTGATAAAATATTGATGTCTCTTCTGTATGAATTCAATAAACTTTATAAAATTATCATTAAGGTATAATGTGTATCTATATGAAAACTACACACAAGCTTATACATTTTAATTACATGCAAATCATTTTTCATAGTTTCATATTACATGTAGAAAATTATTTAAATGTAAATTTATATTGCTTTGATAATTTAATACACCAACTAGGATCATATCATTAGAAACTAAGTTTCTAGTTTTCAAATGATTTGTTCTATTAATGCATATTAAATATTTTATATTTGCATTTTGATCTTGAAGGCTATTTTAAATATATTATTTATAAAACTTTTTTACTTTGATTCATAAATTATTGCTTGCGATGATTGCAGCAAAATTAAATATGAGGTTTTGCCAGAAAGAAATGATAAATTCTAAATTCTGACTGGTCTGTTCCTGTGATTTTGATTGAAACTTTTATTTAATCACTCTGTTAATTTCTTGAAAAAATTATTTTTGTTCTAAAGTCAGTTTATAAAAAATTATTTTTAAATGCCAGGGAAAACAGAAAATATTATCTTGTAAACTGAAAAACAATCATTAGAAGAAGAGATAAGAGGGAAAAAAATACCTGGAGAAGAAAAGTATATTGGTATCATATATAACTTTGCTTCTAATTAGAGAAGATAGTATTTATGTATAATCAATACCCTTATTCTTTGATTCATATATTAAATCACTGAATACATTTCTCTGCCCTGAACTCCTCTTTCTCTCTTTCCTTTTCTCTTGAGAATCAAAGTCTTGTTTATCAAGAGAATCATATTTCTTTCTCTTAGTTTCAAAGTTTCAATTTTAGATGAAAAGAATGAGTTTTAAATTATTAAGACAGGAGCCATTTTCAGGGAGTAAATAATGCCTTTATAAAAAGGATATACTCCACACAGAGAACATAAAAATGGAAAAAATGTGGTTAAAGAGAAAATTGGGGGTAAACAGCTTTGTGCAGAACAGTACATAGTTCAGATTGACAAAAATTCACAAAAATTCACTAGGTTATTCTAGTATCATCTGGTGATTTTCCATAAGGTAATGGAGAAGACAAAGTCATCTGTTTGCCTAATCAGACAAAGACAAGTATGGGAAGAGAGAGACAAGTCATGACAGAATATATAAAGCTTCAGGTAAATTTCAGAAGCCAAAAAAGCTGGCTAAGAGAAAAGAAGTGCAATGTAGGAAATGGTATTAAAACAAAGACATTTTTTAAGTTTTAAAGAAAAAACACACACAAATATTATCTAACAGTAATAGTTAGATAGTAAATGTATTTTTAAAAAGTAGGTAGTAAATTATTAAACTTATTGCCTTTCAGAGTGGTTTAAATCAAACATTCAAGATAAAATTTAAGTTTAGAACCTTTAGTATGATGTTTCTCTAACAGACTAAGAGGAAAACTTCCATGCTCTTTTGTATCTCATTGACTGTTTAGTGGCACAAATACTTTCTAGCAAGAAGGCGAACTATTGGAATGTACCTGACTGAGATGTATTCGTGTTATCTTTATGATTATCTCATCCAGTGCAGAAATATCCTGCTCACTGCATGGATTATTAAAATCCCTGTGGAGTACAAAGCGATTAAACTGAACATTTAATTTTAAATCATGAATATTTAAATAAGCAAAAATAACTGATTTTTATTTCACATTTTCAGCTATCCTTACAGTCTCCAATAAAATATACTTATTTAAACAAGTTCAGATTTTAAGAGCTTTGAAAATGTACCAAAGCTTCCTTGAGATAGGTATCTGTTCTGATACAAAAGGGATGCAAACTCTCAAAATGTAATTTTCTGGCATTTAAAAAATATGAAGGAGTACAGTGGTGATATCTGTAAGATGGTGACCTATGAATGAAGTTGCTACGTGTGTGTGTCCTACACTTTAATGTTGTTTTATTAAGTGATCAGATAACTTTTTAGTATCCTAAAGTACATACATTTATGAGTAATTCAATTAGAATCAGATTAGACTAGCTTTGGAAGCAACTCTTTATCTCTTCATTATAGTGAATGGTTATACTAAAATAAATCCTGGAGACCAGAGCATGATGTTAATATAATTAAAATCTTGGGTTTGATCTCTGGAGTTGTTAACTTTCCACTGTTCAATAGCCATAGACAGCATAATTAACCTCAGTATGACATGAGGCAGACTACTTCCAAAGCATGCCCTTGATCACAAGGAGAACACTGACTGGTAAGACAGGGAAGAGCATATAAATTTATACATACTTCAAGAGAAAATGCCTTTTGGCATAATCCTTATTGTCAGTACATCAATTACATTGCCTTTGTCTATATAAAATGAACTTTTTTTAAAAAAAAGTAGTAATTTAGAATAAATAATTATGTAGGGAGTATGCTAAAAAATAAAATTAAGTTAAATATTAATATAATAAAGTATTTAAAAGCAGAACATTTGAGGCAGGCAGATGTGGGCTCTAACCTTGGCTCTGCCAGTTAATTTCTTTGTGAATTTGAGAACATTATTTAGTCTCCACGATGTTGAAATGAGAATGATAATTGCTCATGTTGTTATTGGGTTGTTTTCTTATTTAATAATTACAAATGGATAGAGCATTTCAAATGCTTACGTATGGTGTTTGGTGCTTAGCAAGCACTTAATAATTATTAAGTAATCCAGTACTTTTGTTCAAAAGTGATTTAAATGTATACGAATTCAATGTGTGCACTTTTTGAAAAACACAATGCCATTGAATATACAGGAGAAATATAGATATCAATATATTAATTATTATTTTAAGTTGCATTAATTCAGATTCTCATTAGATTGGAATGCAAGGAGCAGAAACTAGGTGTTTAATTGTTTATTAACTCTTAACCACCCATACCTAGCAGAGTACTTGACATAGGCAAAACATAAATATTTGTTGAATAAAAATTTTTTAATCATTCTTAGATTTTTATCTTTTAGAAAATATAGAAAATTAACTCACACTTATAAATACATTTTACAAAATTGAGTCACTAGTTTTCCTCATAAAAGAAAATAAATCCTTCATTCTGATGTTTCTAAAATTGTTTTTAGGTATCATCGCCTAAATATATTTCACAGCAAGTATTATAATTATACTTCAAAAATAAAATATTCAAAAATGCATAACTGCTAAATGAAATTTAATGGTATTTTATAACTTAGGATAATTCCTCAATTGCTGCTTTTCTACTTCTTAATAATATTAACCTATTTCTGACAATTGTTTGGAGAAGGTGTCAAATGGATGATAACCATACTAAAATATTACCTAATACAAAGCACATTTCTTGGTTTTGGAGATCTTATTTTTAATATGATTGCATTAAAAATGATAGAGTGGCTTGTCAAGAAACAACTGTGGCATCACTTTTTCTAATCCTTCTTTTTTTTTTAGCTCTTTAGATTTGAATTATTGCCAAGTTTTGTAAGAGAATTCACAAAAGGCATTTTGTCATAGAATCTTCTCAAGAAGTAACCATTTCTATTGATTACTTGAAATTTCATGAAAAAATATGTCTGAATAACTCTCAAAATGACTTATCATGATTGTTTTATGCATAGTAAAAAAATTGTATTTATATTTCGTGCAATGTAGAAATATAACTATAAATCACAGTAAATTAAATATGAACTTAATGGGGTATGGATTGTAAATATAAATATATATATATATTCTTCCTAATAAACACGTGGATCATTTCTTTCTGACTTGCTTTGTATTTGTATACATAATAATAATTTTCTATTTGAAGATGTGATTACTTTGATTCTGCTTAGTTTTAGTGGGTCTCTTTGGTACATCTGCCCACTCTTCACACTTTTTCCAAAAAAGAGGTGATAAGTTTCACTTATAAATATGCTTTACATATTTGAGTCACTGATTTTTTTATGGAATAAAAAAAAATTTGAAATTTACTACTGCTTTGCTTTGATGTTGCTTGAATCAGTGTAATGAATATCTCAGATATAGTAAAGAGTTAATTTAAATTTCTAATATTTTTGACACTTTATGAATTGCCTTATAGTTACCCTTAAATTTGTCCCAAATTATTTACTCTATCCGTATTTTTTAATTTTTTAATTTTCATCTATTAGCTTGTTGTTTCACTGCTTGATATCGCCTTCAAAGTTGAGAATTTTATTGCGTATTATCCTTTGTAGATATTATGTAACCAGTCCCCTCACCAATTCTATGAGCATTTATTTGCTTCCACATATACTAACAACCTCTATTTATTCCTTACTCTAAGCTTTCAATTTTGAAAACAAAACAAACTTAAAAAATATTTTGTCATTCACAGGATGGCTCATTAATGGCGAAACACCTTCAGAAGCATTGCAATAAATAATTTTAAATGTAAATTATATTGTTATACAAGAAACCATATGTGAACATGTTAATTTACCTTTTTAAAGATTTCATTTCATAAAGATGATTTATTCTAATATACCTATCTGAAATTTCTACCAATTTTAATGTTTTGTTTAATTATTTTACATATTCTTGAAATTCTTCTGGAAAAAATGTAAACATCAAGACTATGGTTTCTAGTCCTTCTTGAAATCTTCCTAAAGAATATAACTTATATGACATTTTTAATATCAATTAATTCTTAAGTATGCTGAAGAACTGTTTATATTCCAATGAATATTTCCATTTAAGTTCTTTCAGGACTGTGGAATTAATACTTACAGCGGCATAATTTGCCTTGGGCAATAGTTTTAACTCAACACAAAAAAATCCCAATTATTTGTTATAATTTGATTTAGTTCTAGAACCACATCTACTTTAAATGACAACAAAGCAATTAGGCTTAAAATTAACTTAATAAGGTTATCCAATATTTAATAGCAGAAAACAATTAGAAATTAAATAATATTTCCAGTGTATATTCACTTTCTACATTTGATTTGATTAATTCACATTGTGTCCCTGTATCAAAACATCATACATGTGCCATATAAAGATATACAACTACTATATACGCATAATAATTAAAAATAAAAAGAATGTAGTAAAAAATAAAATAGTGTTTATTAAGTAAACAGTGCAGATTGAAAGCACTAACGAATTAAGGGAAATGTAGAAATACTCATAATTTGATGAGTATTATTGTTGCTGTTAGAAATACCAATACAATAGTTGTATGTATTCAGAAGACTAGTGATAGATTAACATGACTTTCTGGAGATATTATAAATCAGAAGCCAAATATAAAGGAGCTAGTCTAATCAATTATGACATTTCTTGAAGTTTTTATAAGATTGGACAAGTGATAGAAGATTGAATACTTGACAAGTGCAATCTGCACTGTGGCATTATGCTTAAACTGGCTTATGAGCAGAATATTTGACTCAGAGTTTCTAGAATATGAAGATTTGTCAAAAAGAATTGCAATCTGATTTTAGTACTGGATTAAATCATCTGGAATACCAGAAATTTCTATTATAGTATTATTTTAATTCTAATTTGTTTTTATTTCTTTTTTTAATTTAAAAATATTATAGGGGTACAAATGTATTTGGCTACATGTATCAATTTTGTTATGCTTGAGTCAGGGTAATAAATGTGCCCATCACCCACATAGTGCTCATCATACCCATTAGGTAGGTTTTCTCACATCCCTGCCTCCTGCCTCCTCCTTGCTCGATTTGCACTGAGTTTTACTTCCCTCTGTGTACATGTGTGCTTATTGATTAGCTCCAGTTTAATAGTGAGTACATGTGATATTTGTTTTTTTCATTCTTTAGATATTTCACTTAGGATAATGGTCTCAGTTCCATCCAAATTGCTGCAAAAGACATTAAGTCATTTTTCTTCATGGCTGAGCACTATTCCATAATATACATATACCACAGTTTGTTAATCCACTCATGAATTGTTGGGCACGTGGGTTGATTCCACATCTTTGCAATTGTGAATTGTGCTGAAATAAACATTCAAGTGCAAGTATCTTTTTAAAAAAATGACTTCTTTTCCCTTGGGAAAGTAGTGGGATTGCTGGATCAAATGGTAGGTCTACTTTTAGTTCTTTGAGGAATCTCCATACTACTTTCCATAGAGATCATACTAATTTGCAGTCCCACCAACAAATGTGTAAGTATTCCTTTCTGCATCCATGCCAGCATCTTTTTTTTTTTTTTGGACTTTTTCATAAAAGCCATTCTAACAGGGGTACAGTAATATCTCATTGGGTTTTAAACTGCATTTCCTTGATAATTAGTGATGTTGAGCATTTTTCCATATGTTCATTGGCCATTTGTCTATCTTCTTTTGAAAAGCTTCTGTTTATGTCTTTTGCCCATTTTTTCATGGCTTTTTTCTGATTTGCTTGAGTTTTTGTAGATTCTGCTTATTAGCCCTCTATTGGATGTTTAGCTTGCAAATATTATCTCCCATTCTGTAGGTTTTCTCTTTTCTCTGTTGACTATTTCCTTAGCCATGCAGAAGCTTTTTAACTTAATCATGTTCCATTTTTGTTGTTTTGGTGATTGTCTTTGGGGTTTTCTTCATAAATTCTTTGCCTAGGCTAATATCTAGAAGAGTTTTCCTTACATTTTCTTCTAGAATTCCTATGGTTTCATGGCTTACCTTTAAGTCTTTTTCCATCTTGAATTAATTTTTGTGAGTGATGAGAGGTATTGATCCTGTTTCAGTCTTGTGCATTTGGCTATCCAATTTTCCCAGCACCGTTTATTGAGTAAGCCTTTTTTTCCACAGTATATATTGTTTTCTACTTTGTCAAAGATCAATTGGCTATAGGTGAATGGTTTTACATCTAAGTTCTCAGTTCTGTTCCATTGGTCTATGTCTTGATTTTTGTTTGAATACCATGCTGTTTTGGTTACCATAGCCTTGTAATAAAGTTTTAAGTCTGGTAATATGATTCCTCCAAATTTATTACTTTTGCTTAAGATTGCTTTGGCTATGTGGGCTCCATTCTGGTTCCAAAGAAAGCGTAGAATTATTTTTCTAGATTTGTGAAACATGATGTTGGTATTTGGATGGGGATTGCATCAAATCTATAAGTCACTTTGGGTAGTACAGACATTTTATCAATGTTAATTTAACCAATCCATGAGCATGATATGTTTTGCGATTTGTTTTTGTCATCTGCAATTTCTTTCCTCAGTGTTTTGTAGTTCTCTTCGTATACATCTTTCACCTCCTTGGTTAAATATAACTGATCAACACTTATGAGCACATATAGTAGTAACATTCATCAGGGATTGAGCAGGTGGGAGTGGGGAGGTGGGGATGGGTATGTACACAACTAATGGGTGCAGTGCACACCATTTGGGGGATGGATATGCTTGAAGCTCTGACTCAGGTGGGGAAAAGGCAATTATGTATAACGTAAACATCTGTACCTCCATAATATGCTGAAATAAAAAAAAGGATGAAAAAAATAGTTGCCCAACATATTAACAGCAGGGAAGTGAACTAACCCCATTCCGCTATTGCTACTATTAGCTGATTTGGTCTGAACCAGGTCTTGTGCTTCTAGAACACTGGAGCACTGACAGACAGTGGGAAAAGTGGACATTATATTCCTCTTATCATAGCCTCTCCTTGCAGAGGCTTTCTGGCTAGAGCCTCCTTATGTATCCAGATTTCTCTGGATTCAAGAAATTGGATCAAAGCTTGGACTCTATTTCAAATCATAATTTGATTCAGCCACAAAGAAAATTTTATAAAATTGCCAGTAACACAACTGTCATCATTAGGCATCAAATTATCTCGGCCTTGCCTGGACTCCTTGAAATTTCTTGTTTTGGTTCTATGAATCATTCCCTTTAACACTCTTTGGGACTCTATTTTGAACCTCACATTATTACATAAATGTGTCTTGCTGTCATTTGTTTTAGCACCTATATTCAAATGAGAATTTTGAGATTTTTAATCTTGTGAAAATTACTCTAGTGTAGTGGAAATGGCAGGAACCTGGGAGATGAATAAAATGTTTTATATCCTGGTGCTACAATTAAAAAAAAATTTTAAAAAGTATATTCCTAGGTATTTTATTTTCTTTGCAGCTACTGTGAATGGTATTGAGTCTTTGATTTGACTCTTTTGGTGTATAGTACTGATACTGATTTGTGCACATTCGTTTTGTAACCTGAGACTTGGCTGAATTTATTGATCAATTCCAGGAGTCTCTTGATGGAGTCTTTGGGGTTTTCTAGATATAAAATCACATTGTCAGCAAAAAGCAATAGTTTGACCTTCTCTTTCTTGATTTGGGTACCTTCTATTTCGTTCTCTTGCCTAATTTCTGTCTTTAGTAAGGAATGGGCTTTGACCCAAATGGATGGTGAGTGGTTTAATGGCAGTGTGTCCTTTCTTCCAGGTACTTCCAAAGGCTGAGTCAGTGTTTATTTTTTCCCTGTGGTCATAATTTCATTTTCTTGTAATAAATACATCTATGGCTATAGCTGTTGACCAACTGTTACTGACAGCAATTTTTCTTTCCTTATAAGGAGGTAGCTATGCCTCCTTTAGAAAAATTTTTCTACTTGGCATTTAGCCCAGAAAGAAACATTTTATCTTCCTAGATGTTCTTGATCTCCAAAGCCAAATGGCCTTCCTCAAATCTTCTCTGATCCCACGTATGTAATCACTCTCTTGACTTTGCCCAGATTCCTCACTCACAGGAATTGAACTACCCTCAAAATTCTATCTTTATTTTTGAACTTGTCCCTGTGTAAGAGGTTCCTGCATTTTGCCTGCTGATAGGTCTTCCATTACCACCTTTTTTAACCTCCTTTACTCCAATTTGTCTCAAAACCTACATATTCCTCAAGTTTCCACTTAACCACTAATTGAATATTAAGCCTAATATTATGGGCAATATAAAGGTGAATAAAATACAATCCCTTTCCTAGTAAGCTCATGGTCTAACATGGAAAAGTGGCAGACAAATAATTATAAATCAATTGGTAAAGTCTTATTAAGAGAAAAACATCAGATTTAATGGTGCACATGAAATGACCCTTATTTGAGTATAGTGGTTAGAGAATTGTGAGTTATAATAAAGGACTTCTTGCCTAAGGTATAATTTAGCAGAGAGACAGCATTCTAGGGAAGTGGCAGATTCAGTAAAGGCAGGAAGGAGATAAGTGGCATATTATATGTCAGTGTTGTGTGAGAGTGAGTGGAGAATGAAGCACAGCCTTTAACAGTAAAAATATTATTTGCTATCTTAAAGACCTTAGCGTAATTCCCATAGGAAAAAGGGATACATTCAAGGAGTTGAAAAAAAGGAAACGCCATAATCAGTTTTACAATTTATACAAATTACTCTAGTAAAAGTGTGAAAGAATGAAGATAGACAACAATACAACACAATGTCAAAAACATTGATGAGGTTGGACAGTTACATTATAAAAACTCAGAATGTATCAAAGAATAAAAGTAAGAACTAAAACTATAAAATTCAGAAGAAAACGTAGAGGAAAAGTTTCATGGTGTTGGATTTGGCAATGATTTCTTGGATGTGACACCAAAAACACAAGTAACAACAACAACAAAAATAATCTGACTACATCAAATTAAAAACTTTTGTGCATCAGAGGAAACTATTACCAGAGTGAAAAGGCAACTTATGGAATGAGAAAAAATATTTGCAATTCATATTGATATCTAATAAGGGTTTAATATCTAGAATACATAAAGAACTCCTACATCCTAACAACAAAAAATAAACAACAAAATAACAAAAGGGGAAAAGACTTGAATAGACATTTCTCCAAAGAAGAGACACATGACCAAGGAGCACATAAAAAGATGCTCAATATCAGTAATCATTAAGGAAATGCAAATCAAAACCACAATGCAACACCACACACTCATTAAGATGGCTACTGTATTAAATGGAGGGAAAAAAGGAAAAAGAGAAAAGAATAACAAGTGTTGGTAAGGATGTGGAGAAATTGGAAAACTTGTACATTGCTAGTGGTTATATAAAATGGTGTAGTTGTTATGGAAAAATGTATGGAAGTTAATTTAAAAATTAAAAATATAATGACCATTTGATGTAGCAATTCTACTTCAGAGTATATAACCCCAAAAACTGAAAGCATGGACTCAAAGTTATGTTTGTACACTCATGTTCATGGCAACATTATTCAAATGGTAGAAGCAATTAAAATGTTCATTGAGAGCTGAATGGATAAACAATGTGTGATATATACAGATAATGGAATATTATTCAGCTAAAAATTAAATGAAATTATGACACATGTTACAAGATGGATAAACCTTGAAGATATTATGCCAAGTGAAATAAACCAGTAACAAAAGTACAGATTCTGTATAATTCTACTTACACGAGGTATCTAGAGTAGTCAAATTCACAGAAGGAATAAAATGATGATTGCCAGGGGCTGGGAAGAATGGGAATAGGAAATCATTGTTTAACGTATATGGAGTTTATATTTGGGAAAATGAAAGATGTTCTGGAGATGGATGGTGGTGATGGCTGCACAACACTGTGAATGTACCTGAGCTATATACTTAAAGATGGTGAAAATGGTAAATTTTATGTTATGTATATTTTACCACCATTCAAAAAAACAAGTGCATGGCCTAAATATAAATAGCATTGGTAGACAGGGATAGAAGAATATAAATTGAGAATTATCTAAAAGGTAAAATAGCAACAGCAACATATTGGTAAAGAGAAGAGTAAACTGAAATATCTAGTCCAGTTGGGTTCAATTTAACCTTCAGTTTTCAATAGTAATGATCTATACATAAGAGAGAGAGTAAGTAGGGCACTTTTTCACATGGTGCAGACTGGCTGAATCAGAATAGAGGTGGAGGGTTTGGGAGAGTCTCCAAAGCATCTCATTTTTTAATAAGCTCCCCAGATAACTTAAAAGCACCTAACAGTTGAGAATCATAAAAATGGAAAGAAAAAATATTAGGATAATGAATTTGGACATCTGCAGAACACCAACATTAAGGGGAAAGAGGGAAAAGGGAAACTCAACATGGAGAGAAAAGAAATGACCAAACAGATGCAAGATAAATCATGGGAGTTAGGTGGAAGCTAACCAGAGATATGTTCATGAAATATGAAGAAATTAACTATGTTAAATGCAGCAGAGAAGTCGACTAAACAAAAGCATATTCATTGGGTTAAAAAGTAGGCAGTTACTGGTGACATAATCTGGGGTATTGCCAAAACAATATATCCATGTACTCCAGTTGTGCCCCTTAAATCTATTGAAATAAATTTTAAAAAAGTGAATGGTAGATCATAGTTTTAAAAAGAAGTTTAACTGGAAAAAGAAGAAAAAAAAGGATTTCTACATTCAGTCTATAAACATGCTCACTTTTATATATTAAAAAAAAGCTTTATTTTATCTAATGATTCCCCTAATTAGGGCGATACATAGAAGAGAAAGGAGAAGAGAAACAGAGTGAAAGTGTCATGGCCAAAGAACAAAGCAGACTTGATAAACTTAACTGGAAGCAACTACACAGATACCTCTCCTCGATTTCTGAAACCTCTTCCGTGTATGTACCAAGACTTAAATTTCTTCAGTTGAATTAAAAATATTTCTAGCTCTTAATTATTTCCTTTCCCAAGAAACTATGACAACACTCACATTGTGGTTCAGAAATTCAAGAAATTCAGAATCTAAACATGTCTAGTCATCCCACAGTTTGTTCTCTTTTCTTGCTCAGTTTGAGACTCAAATAGAAGGCCAGAAAATTTATATCCCATTTTTAATTTTGCTTCTTTTCTCAGGATGAGTGCCTAGGGGCACATTTATACATGCACTTAGAAGGAAAATGTTGTACATATAGAGCTATGCGCCAGGTAAGGAGTTAAAATGGGTCCAGCTGGCCAGAGCACAGCTATTATGTAAGGATTATCTTCTGTAAGAAATCATAAAAGTACTTGCAGAGATAGCTTCATTTTCAGGTGCTGAATCCTGATCCAACTCATTTCATTTGTAACATACAAATTTCACAAGAGATTAAGAAGTACTTCAGGGGTCACAGAAATGCAAAAGAAACCCTGCAAGAAAAATCTCACCTCCAGCACTATGAACAAATCATACCACTTACTTGTCTATTTCCTCTTCGGGAAAAGGAGCAATTGAACTAAGAAGGGTCCATTCAGTTTAGGCTATAATATATGCTCAATGAAATTAGTTTTTTGAAAGTTTAATGCAGGAAGTCTATTATACCACTGGAAAAACATGGATTATGTTTCTTGGACTCTTCTACGGAACAAAAACATGAAATCTTTCAGTGTCTCAAAAGAATGCCAGAGGAAATTGTGCTAATTCAAGATTGCTTGTTAAATCTAGAGAACTAGGAGACTCAAATAATTTAGCTAATTACTCTGTGTGGGAAAATAAAACATACATTTTCTATAATGATACACATGCATACCCACACAAAAGCAATACCTTGACTTATCAAATCAGCACTCATATTGAAGATGCTTAGTTTCCACTTATTGGAATATACTTATTTTTTATAGTAATCTGCTATTTTCCATCCACAGGAAATGATATGCATAAATCAGGTGATTTTAACAACTATTAAGACTACAAGCACACCCAAGTGGTATTTTAAAAATTTACTGTGCTGATCTGCAATTCACAACAATGAAATATTTCATTCAATGGTTAATTATGTAAAAACTACAAAACAATAGCAGATAAAAATATTTATACCTTTCCATTTTCTACTGTTGATAGAGTTATATATATCCAACAAGACTCAAAGCTCAAAGGCAGTTTTAAAGACTAATTAGCTAGCCACAGCGATGAGAGAAGTATTGCTGATACCAAAACTTAGAATCATAAAAACATATTTAAAAAACACCTCGTGACTTTCTGTCGAAAGTTGCCTGCCAAGTTCATTTATATTTGACTAGATTATCTCCTTAACCTATCGTATTTATTTATTAATTTAAAAAATATTTTCTGATTGCATCCTTTGTGTTAGATACTTGTCTGAGCATTGGCAATACAAAAGAAGTCAAAACAACAACAAAAATAAAAACAATAAAAACAAACAATTGCTGCGTTTACAGAGTTTAAGTTCAAGAGATCGCACTCTATTTATCCACACCCGACAATTCTTTCTATATACTACCTGTGGTAAATACGTCCTCCTTTTCTATGCCACGGTTACTATTTTCCTTTCATTGTTTCACACTGGGGTTACTCAAATGCCTACCTGGAGAAATCTCCCTTTATCCGTATTTCTCTTTTTTTAACCACTCAACTCTCTCTGATTAAGAGTTATTTTTCTTACAAAAAAGTTCATTATGAAAAAACCCTGACCAAAACTTTAAACTGTTTTCCCATGTTCTAGAATTTCTTCTCATTGCTTTAAGGCTCTTTGTTCTTTAATAATAATTTGATTTTCCAGAATGCTCTGCCAATTACACCACTGAACTATACTAATACTAATGTCAAACAGGACAGCTTCCTGCTCTCAGTCTGTCCCTGGGATTTCTGGCTTCTGTGCCTTGGATGTTGCTACACACCAATCTCTGCATTTCCCTGTTAAATTTTAACTTATTTTTAGCATTTTAGGATACCCCCTCTGCTATGATGCCTTTTCCAAACCCCAGCTCAGTGTAGCTTCCCTCATTTGTATTATCACAAACTCCCTTTCCATTCCTATGAGAGATCTCACATTTGTCTTTCTTGGATCTACTTTTCTAGACATTCTTAGGTTTTCTGGAGGGAAAGGGAACTGCTTCTGAGGCCTAACCTCACCATTTAGTGGGTGACCTTGAATAATTTAACTTCTCCATAATTCAGTTTCCCACTGCAAAGTTGGAATAGATTATTTATAGAATTAGAAGAGGTCATGCATATAGAAATTCACGAGGCATCCATATCTGTATATAGACCACTGTTTGAGAAATATGGCTGTATTTTCTAGGAGAATTGAGACAATGCCAAGATTCTTAATGGTTTCAATCACAGCGCCCAGCTCATATGAGGAATGTAATACATATTTGTAAGATATGTTGATTTAGATCAATGCTTATTTTCAATGTATATCATGACTACCAAATTCTGGGTATTGAAATAAAACCTGAAAATTTCAAGCACAAATATGCATAAAATTTGAAATCAAGGTGCTCATAAACAGAGAATTTTGTTTAGATTTAATTTTTCTCCATTTCGTTCCTCTGATTTCACTACATAGGAAGGAATACACATTAATATATAAAAAACAAATAGACTGCATTATATTGCATTATATATTGATTAAATCTATGCACTATATTTTCATATTGTTTATTTTTCATTGATGACTTTTCAAAAATTAGTTACAATGAAAGTTTAAAGCTTTATTAATATAGGTAAATTTCTTATTAAAAGAATCTTATTTTCAGCAAACCTGAAATTTAGATATAAAAATTAACTTTTTCTTCTATCTTATAAAAAGAAATTGTCCAAATCCAAAGGAAATAAAACTTTGGGTATATATGAACATTAATAAGTATAAAAATCCAAGTACTGTAATAGCATTTTATGATAGTCTACTAATTTTCACTGCCAAAAAGTGAAGGTAGTATTTTCAGCGGGGTTAAAAGAGAAAAACCTTCTTTTTGGCAAAAGGGAATAAATGTTCTAATTATACCTACAGCAATATTGTAGTGAGCACTTATAAACAGAGACAATCCGTGGTATAAAATATAAAATATCTAAAAAGAGCAATAACTTAGGATAGTTGATGGTAACTCATAAGCTCAAAAATATTTTAATTTTAATTCATGACTTTAGTCAAAATTGTTGTATAGGATATTTTGCAGATGAATCTCTCTCTAGAATGTCAAACATATAAAAAGAGGATATTTTCTAAATTTCTGTCAATTGTATTCATAAATTTTGGACTATTCACATTCTATTATTAAAGAAAATTTCCAAGATTATTGAATTTTATGAATTTTAGTATAGATTCAGGCTGAATCTGTCCAAATTTGCAGAACTGAAATTTGAAGTTTTTCTCTGATTTGAAGGGAATTTATCATTTTCTAATATCTTAATGTTAATTGAGTTAAGTAGTATAATCATATATATTTGACCAACCAAGTACTTTTTGGTAAATTTTATTAAAGAAGGTATGTATCTACTAAAATCACGTAACTTGAGTCAGAGAGGCATTTGAAATTATAAATACAACATTCCAAAGAACTTAGAATGTCTTTAGTCTGATAATTTAGCTAAAATAAAATGTTAGTAAATTGTTTTTCTTAAGTCTGGTCCATCAATTGATAAAGTCCTATCTCGTTGCAAGCTGTTTCTGTAGCTAAAATCAACAAATCATTGCAAGTCACTTAGCAGGGGATGGAGGAGTGGAAGATGAAGGAAATAAAGGAAGAGAGAGAAGAAGAAGACAAGGAGAAGAATAAACACTCTTAGTCTAGTGTTTTGTAGAAACTAATTTCTTTTACCTAGATAGTTTAAACCACTATCACCCAGATAACAGTTAACTCAGCATGAGATCCCAGATATAATTTCTATTATTATTTCTATTTTCAGTAATCACTCCTTGAGTATCCAAACATACAACATTCCAAATAAAATGAATTATTTATGTATAAAAGAAAGGAAATTAAAATAGACACAGGAATTGTGACTCCTAAGATAAATAAATAATGGATTCAAATCAACAAATAAAAACAGTGTTCTCTTTAATGTTTTCAGTAGTAAAACTAATCAAGACTACCTGGCTTTTTAGCAAGTATGAATTCAGAGGGGAGATGGGTAGAAAATTCAGAAGTACAGGGGGAAAAAAAAACTAGTGAATACTCTAGTTTTCATATACAATATGTGCTCAGCAATGTGTAGTGATATAAATGTAATTAACATGAAAATAAAAATAATTCAAAGGAAATGTTTAAATAAATATTTGATTAACACTTATATATTTTTTTCTATGTTTTTCTGTTCAGACAGCTAATCTGTTGAGAGTAATGGCTGGTTCTATTTTATCATTTCTTAACATGCATTGTCTGTAGAGTGTCTCCTTCATGCTCAATGAATAAGTATTAACCTAATAAGACAAGACCTATTCATTCATTTATTTGAAATAAAAAAATATAAACTCTGTCTACTACGTTAAAAGTTCAATCAAAATTGACTAATTTCTAACAAGGACTACTGTCAATTGTCAAAAAGTGACCAGCGTAGTGTTCCTGGTCATTTTACCCACACTGACTTCACTCCCAGCTGATTATGAAGACATGCATGCTTTTAGTAGTAAAAGTAATGGGTAAATGTTGAACACGACATACCTTCCATTTGCATCATTGTACTGCCTCTTCTGAAAGTGGTCAGAAAGTCTGTCATCTGACTTGACACATGTGTGGAATAAGCATACGTGTATAGTTTTTATATGCCTGGTGCCATTTGATGGCTGTCTTCTCATTTTCAAAAGGAATTTCACTGTCTGCCACTTGTTCTCTTTGCGTTGTGGTCTTCAGTGATTTTTTTTTCACAAATAAAGCTATTCTTCCTTGTCAGCAATATGTGTCTGCTGCTGCCATCTCAGAGGCATAAATATTCCGCTTCAAATCAGACTGCAAAATATGCATATAAAAATTTTCCCATCCACATTATAAAAATATAATTGCATGGTATTAGATACTTAGTTAGAAATCCATTGGTAATCCAGATCACTTATTAAGGTCAGCCATTTTGTTCATGACTTGGTTAATCATTATTTAGTAAAGATGTTCAAAGGAAGTTAACGTTTCCTAATTAGAAAGTGCAAGGTCATGATGGTTGGTTAAGGACTGATGAAGCAGAGGTTTGTTTTAATGAATGCATAATACATTTTTTATGGTTGTTTTAATAATACAACCTTCATTTTAAAATTAAAACTATATTTTAAAAAGCCATCCTGAGAGATACAATGTTCTTTAGATTTGTACGCATTAGTCTGAACAACAACAAAAATTACAAAATTGTTTATAGTGTGACTTTGAAAAGATAAGATACATATTGCAAGTATCCCAATTGCTCCATTGTAGTCTACGTATCGCTTTGTGAAATGTTAGGACCATACCTTTTTGTATTACACTATTTTAAAGGGTGTATGTCCTTAAACATATCATTTGGTTTACCTGGTCATCAATGATTTTAAAATAACTCTCAGCATTTCAATCACTAAGTGAAAAGCATTAAGACAGTAATTTTAATTTTACATGTATGTATTCTTATCTATTTCTGTCACTAACAAATTGGATTAAATGCAAAGTTGAAAATTAAGAAACACCCAAAATGAATTTACAAGTGTTTTTTTTAAAAAAAATAGCATCTATATCTGTTTTTGAAGTTAAATTTTTCTGATATAAATCAAAGTGTAAAAATACCCAAACTTTTATACTGTCTACAAAGGTAATCTAACCTACAATGTCCCCTAAGTATTCATTATGCTGTGTGACTATTACAAAGAACTATATCTGACAATGTTCAAAAAAATTTTTTAAATCTAAGTTACCAGAAACGTATTTCCAGTCAGGTTAAAGGTTATTTCTTTCTGCCTTCTCCAGATAGAAATACAACAGGAGCATCTCCAATTCTAAAACAGTAATTATACTTCTCAATGCCTGTAGAAGAAATTCAAGGCAGGTAGTAAATATTGACATGTAGAGACAAAAATCTTGAAGATGACTATTCAGCTAATTGTCTGGGATTAGATCAGCTGCTTTAGGTAGTGGAGAATGAAACCAGATTTCTGAGGACATTACACGCTACAGGCCAAATAATATTTGCCAGTTTTTTTTTTTCCTTTTAGTAATGTTTTCCTTTACCGCCATTCTTTACTTCTAAGGAGGATTCCTTTCCTCTCTAACACACCAAATAACAGAATACAACTACAGCTACACAGTGTTTGCTCCAGGTAAAACAAATCCAAGCTCTGTCTATCTTTCTTTCTCTCTCTCTCTTTTTGGTGGTGATAGAAAGATAGAAATGGGGTTAAATGTTCACTCTCTCTTCTTCACCTGACGATCTTACTTTGCATATAGACAGTAAGCAGTAAACACACACAGACACACGCACACACGCATACATGCAAGCTAACCTTCTAATGCGTGGACTAAAAGCAAACAAACTAACAAAAGCCATCTATATATAAGAGGAAAATATCATCACAAAAACTAGGCCCAGGGTTTGCCTTTCCCACTAGGACATTTTCTGGGAACTGCAAATGAGGAAATGGAACAGGCACTGGAAAGCTCCTGGCATATGTAGAATTCTAAGGCTTATGGAAACAATGATACAAAGAGTCCCTTCTCCAGCTTTTTCTATTTACTTTGTTTTTTTTGTTGTTGTTGCTGTTAACTCCACTTTGCCACCAATGGCTCCACCTAGCACCAGCCCCAGGAGTGTAATAGGTGAGAGAGGAATCACAGACAGCTATCTTGAGAATGGTAAGTGAGGAGAGCAGGCAATCTCAAGTGCAGCAGCATAAAAAATGTTTGAGTTCAAGAAACACTGAACTGTTGAGACTATTGTAGGCAGCTACTCCAAAGTAAGACGTTATAGTGACTCAGAGTATTGAAAATATTAGCGAGCACATCTTAAAAAGTTCATAGATTAGTGTAATTGTAAAAAAACTATTATCTAAATGCATAGCCGTTTATAACCCAGACTCAACGATTTTTAAGGGGTTAGCGAAACAAAATAACAGAAAAGGACACAGAAAAAATTCAAATGAATTATTCTTGCATAAGAGTAATACAACATTCACTTGTGCATGATACATTTTATATTACTCCTCAAAGAATTATTAGAGTTCAAGAGTACTCAAAACAATAAAATTAAATAAAGAATAAAGTTGCACAATTTTCAAAACTTAATTTTATACACACACACAAATAAAATATTTTAAAAAATTAAAATCCATTTTTCCAAAAATGATTTTCCGTAATTTAACTCAGTAGGGACTTTCATATCATCACGTAAATATAGTAAAAATATAGATTCTACACTATGAAGTATATCAAGGAAAAGGAAATTTAAAGTAGTAGATAGCAAGTAGGGCACTGAAGTGTAAAACATGAAAAAAAGAAACAGCCCTGTGTTTTATACATTTAAACTTTGTCCACAATAGCATAATTTATCTAAAAATAAAACAAACAATGATCTGGAATTATATAACAAGGAGTATCTTGGGATACTCAATAATTCAAACATTTCACTTTTTTGAAAAGTAGTAGAGTTAGTGAGGATTGTGAGATAAACAACCATTCCAAGAAAGAATGTTAAAAATAATCCTGCTGTGCAAACACAAAGAGAGACTAATTCACAGCAACAAGTCAATATTTCACATGGCTTTGCTCTTTTGTCTTTACTTCAATTACATGACACCTAGTTTTAGGTTATTTGTAAAAAGGATAAAAAAACAAAGGTGTTGTTTTTTTTTTTAAATCTTCATTTAAATCTGACCTGCATTGGCTATATTTGCTCACTCAAAATCTCATTATTTTTTTCTGAACCAAAACTATATTTTGAAATATTAGTATAATTGACAATGAAGTCTGAAGAGAAATGGATATTGCTAATAATGCCTTACTGTCCCCTAAGTAAGATGGCAAACATATATGCAGTTGACAAGGTGGAGCCTACAACTATAACATTAGTAAGTTCCATTCTGTCCTGAGAATGTGACCGATAGAAATTGTAGCTCATGTATCTTCTTGGCATCATTTTCTGCTGGTGATTGATGTGATAAAAAGATGGCAAAAAGATTGTGCTGTCCCTTCCTTCAAATATTCAGCACATTCTTGTGTGTGTAACTTAAAAGGAAAAAGTTCATGATTGCTTACAAAATGCAAAGTAAAAAAGAAACACAAAAAATTAATAAAGCAAGCTACCTTTCCTGCAAAACTTATATAACACAACATGAACACACACATCATAACCTAAAAATCATGCTGACCAACAGGGACACCGTTTGCTTCTTCAATTTTTTTATGTTTGCAAACACAAAAGTGAAGTTTATAGCAGCATTTTAAAATTTCTAACCATGCATACCCCTCTTTATTGGCTATTCATTGGAGTGTTTTAACATATGTAGTTAGATTATCATATAGGAAAGGTTTATCATATAGGAAAGATTGAACAGGTCAATCTACAGTATTTCTGTCTCTAGTGCTGAATTGGGTTTCCCGCATGGCATCTCTTACTATCATTGCTGTTAAATAACCTGTGGTTCCATAGCTAGAGGTATGTTCAATAGCCTCGAAAGCCTTTTTGATCTCTGATGTACCTTCATCATTATATCACTGTGGATAAAGCAGAATGCTTTGATCAAGTTAACAATTAGAAAGAATAAACTGGCAGCAACATGAGTGTAACTTCTTTAGGTGACAAACCTTAGGTTAAAATGAAAGCCAAAAGAGAGGACAAGATTGAAAGGGGAGATATGATTTATCTACTTCACAGTTTTCCTAGGTTAAGTCCAAGCAGATTTCAGTGAATTCTTAGTTATTAACAATTAGAGCAATGAAAGTATAAAAAAACCCCAGAATTCAAAGTAATGCAAATCAACCACTTAAAGAGTGATCACAGTGTACAATGATACAGTTTCACTGAATTGAATATTGTCAATACGTACAAAGATTTGTAATCACTTTAAAGTATCTTTGATTTCCATATATAGACATATGCCAAAATCCTATTACACCAAGTCATCGAATAATGTCATTTCCTTAAAAATCATTTTGTTATAAGGTTGATGAAGAAAAAGAAATTGCTTCCCAGCTGGGGCCACCATATTTGTGGGGGTTGCACATTCTCCCCATATCTGCATAGGTTTTCTGTGAGTACTCTGGATTCCTCCCACATCCCAAAGATGTGCACTCTAAGTGAATTGGTGTGTATCTAAATGGTCCCCGTCTGAGTGTGTGTGTGGGGGGGAGGGGGGTCCCCTGCTGTGGAATGACGTTCTGTGCAATTCTTTCCCCCCATGTGCCCTGAGCGTCCAGGTAGGGTCCGGTCACTTGAGAACCTGAACTAGAATAATTGTCTTGTTTTTATTAATCTTTCTTAAATATAACTCACATTAATTCCAACATTTAAAATTAGAAGGGTTTTGGTCTTTATTTAGTGGTTCGGTGATGTTTTTGTGACCAGAAATATGCCTTAGAAACTTAGCTCTTGTTTATATTGATTAGCCTATGGTAAAATTTGTTTCATTATAAGTTGTATTGCTTAAAGTGACAGTTTCTAGAGAACCTTTTCATGACTTTAAAATGAAGACTTTCTGTACTCTAGTTTAGTTACAGACTTCATCTGGCTTGTGGCATTACAAAAGAAGTTATCAGACAAAAATGCTATGTTATATACAGTGTGAAAAAGAAATAGCATAATCTAGATACAGAGATAAATATTTTAAAACCCATAAATCATGTATAATTACAGCAGTGAGCACTATAATAATATATCATGAAATGTAGTTTAACAATAATGTAACAATATGAATCTGATTCATGTGAATAATTCATTATGTAGGGACTTTGGTACCAAAATTTTGTATCTAGTAGGGGAATAAAAAATTAATGAGGAAAATATGAGACTTCAAACTCCAAATCCTAGTAAAACACACTGCCATTCTGGCATTTAAGTTATAAAATAATAGGAATACCCTGCCAAAATATAAGGATATATAGATTTCATGACTGAATAAATATTTGGTTAAGACATGGCTTATTTGAGATTTTCTTTATGTCACGCATTCGTCTAGGGCAACAGTCCCAGATGATAAGACCTATATAGGAATTTGATAACAGAATGACTTCTAAGGGGAAATCATAGCAATGACAATAACCTAATTTATATGAAGAAAATCAGATCAATTAAAATTTTGTTCAGTATTTCTAATATTTCAGTATACATGTTTAAAAAATAGCAATGTTATAACAGATTATAATGCAATGGGATTAAGAATTTGTTTAAAGTTATTTATCCTAAATTCCTGTGATTATTACACTTATTTATTTATTACCTGATAGATACTAAATTGGAATTTTTAAAAAGCAATTTAAGGTTATTATTTTACAAATCGTCTTACTTTGATCATACCTACATTTTTAGTTTCTTTGATTAATTGTAACCCAATTTCACCTGTATGGGAGATTTTTTGGAAATATTTTCAAACCGAAAGGAATCTTTATTTGTAGTACATATAATGCAGAGCAAAACTAAACCAAACGTGGCTGCTGCTACTGTGATGCTTACAAATTTGTCATAGCTGTATCCCAGAGTATGCATAAATAATTTTCAATATCTTTTTTGCTCTTTTGAAATGTTATTTTAAAATGAGCTATCTTTAGCATGCATTTCAGTTATGAGAATTAGTTAAAACTAGAAGACACAGAAGGTGCCAAAAATCATACTACCAATTGAGATTCCATGCAAAATACCTAGAGATCAGACTTAGGTTAGAATTTTCCATGTAAATATATTTTTTACTAATTATTTTAAAATAAATATTACTTCTTTCACCTATGTCTTCTTTCTCTGGCACTGGAAGTAATGTTGTCTTTAATATTATTCATACCACATACAGCATACTAAATTTTAATGTGATTTTAATTTTAAAACATTTCCAAATTAAAATTTAATCATATAAAATTTGAATAAACTATGTGCATATTACTTTAACAAAAATATTAAAATTCTGAAAACTCATGTGATTATATTTTTTCAAGTTATTCTACAAAACTATTCATGATAGGATATAATATATTATGATGTAATGTTTTATCAGTATGAAGAACTTAAATGGTTTTACTTAGTTGTCTAGATGTTATGTCATCTCTTTTCCAACTCAACAAACAAAAAGGTAATTTCAACTCTTAAGACAGTGTGTGGGTATTCATTCATGTATATCCATACTCACTCTTAAAAGGACAAGTAAACTGATATCCTCATATTAGTATTGTTTATAAATTCACAGTTCACATTTTGAAAAAGAGATTCAAATTTTTGAAAAACTATGAATTTTTCTTTCTAAAAGTATTTACTATGCACCAGCATATGACAAAACAGCTTTAATATATAGCATATATATATTTTATGTTTCTAATTTATGAATTCATTATCTAATTCATTGCTAAAATAGCTTGTTTGATTTTAATTAATTTTAGTTTAAATGTTATTTGAATGCTTATAGAAATAGCTATGTCAAGTTTGTGAATCAGTAAACTTATTATTTTTATTTTAAATAACAATGATTTTATTTTTACATAATAAATAGCAATTCAAATTAAGAAATTTGTAATGAATAATTATAACAAGCAGTAAACTGCTTTGGTATTAAGAAATGAGAGAAAATAAGAGAAAAAAGATCTTTCTGATCTTTCCTTCTAATTATAGTAGTTATTAAATGTTTTGAAAAGATGCTTAATATTTATTCCTCATTATCCCACATAAGGATAGTATTCTTATAAGGTAGCATTTTTTATATTTTTCACATTTCCATTAAAATATTTTAATATTAATATCTTATGAAACAATATTACTTACTATAGTTGTAGTTATCAAAGTGTCTATTTTACAAAGATAAACACAATATCAACATATCTTAATGCATTAACATTATATGTTTAATATGTGATTTATTCTTATTTTGGAAAGAAAATTACAAAAGTTTTGAAATAAAAAATAGCTAAGTATTTTAAAATCCAAGGCTTTTTGTAGTAGTATTCCAATATTCTTTAATGGGCATAAGTAGTGATTTAACAGAATTTTGAAACATATGAATCTTAAATATAATGTTAAGGAATTAAAAGATGCAGCTACAAAGTCAAACAGCTTCACAATCTCAACTTATAAACTCTCCAAAATATTCAAAGTAATGACAGTAAGCAAATAATTTATCATCCAAGAGCTCATCAAGGTTAAAATAAAAAAGGTTTAGAAGGAGAGAATGAAGAATGTATATTTCGGTATCAAAACAGCCTAAAGTCTTCTAAAATTGTGCTGTATGGTGTTCATAAGTGAAACTCAAAAGCCATTTTTACTGATGCCTCCTGTTTTCTGTCTCTAAGTTTAACAAAACATGCAAACTGCAAGGTAATAATTATTTTATTTTACCTCAAATATGAACAGCTAAAATTCCCACAATAAATTAAAGTTCCAAAATTATAAGAGATGTATAAAAAGCTTACAAAAATATGTCAATATATATTCAAAAATACTGTATCCTATAGTCATGGTGCCTTATGACAAAATGCAATGATATCTTAAAATATTAAAACTCTCCCACTGAAATATACATGCAGTCAGCCCCAGAGAAAAATCTGTCCCTGTGTAAGCAACTGCCCTGAGGAATGTATTATTCCTTCTAGATTACTATTTCCCTGGAGGTAATATTCTCATTAAAAAGATGAACTGATTTTCTCACACCCAGGAGAAAATATATAGTGCCCAGAAAAGCTTTCTAAATAGATAAACACCTCCCAGAATTAAACATACCAGCTGCATATCTGTTAAAAATGTCTGAAAATTTCACCAGTATCTCCACTAAGGCATGCCCTGAACTTTAAAACAGTAATGCAAGTGCAGAATAGCAACAATTACTTTTCTTATTTTTTGTAATAAAACTGAGCCAATTATACTAACAAAGCAAATAATTAAAATTAAAAATTGGCACATGAGTTTTATGTCCAAGTGTTCTAATTTTATTTCCATGTTCTCTTAATTATTTGAACTTTTGCTTTTGAAAACATAAACTAAAAGAAAGACATTGGAAAATAGTTTCAGTGTTTATTATAAATATATTTAAAATTCACTAATAACATCCTCAATGGTTTTCTACAAATGTTCATGCCGAGGTACTATACAAGACTCACCTATTATTCTTATTGATATTTTAGTCATCCTTGCAATCTATGCCAAGGTAAATGGTGTGATGGAGCATTCAGGAAGATTGTAATATTCACTAAATTTACCTTAGTTTGTATATATCTATAAATAAATATTTTTTAATTAATTAGGTCAATGCCTACTAAATGCCAGGCCAGGATCTGATGATAGATACAACCATTATCCCAACCATCTCTCATTTCTACTATATTTTCATAGTAAACATTAATGAAAGTATTTCCAATTTTATTTGGATGATTTTGGGCCAGTTAATTAGAAAGAAAAAATTACATTGAAAATAATTCTCAGTTAACTTTTTGCATGGGATAGAAACATTTGTATGGAACAGTGCAAATACTGTAAATTGTAAGGTGATATTCACTAAGACCTTTTTTAGGTGCGAGGGTCAACTTGCTACACTTCCAGACATTAGTTTCATTGTACTTGAGTTTCTGTTCATCAATAGAGAAGGTGATGGTTTAGTATTATACTTACAGTATAATTGTCATTGTTACCCTTTTAATCATTAGAGTTCTCTGTTTATTATGCTCTATAAAGATTTCTTTAAGCATTTAATGAGGAACTCAGATTGTCACTGAGACTAGCAAAAAGCTGTAGTAATGACATTTGAAAATATTAATGATAGAAATAATTTCATCATTAGATTAAAAGACAAATCTATACCACAGAAAATAAAAGGAAATTAGAACTTTCCATATTATCAATCATTATGTAGGAGAGCATCTGCTAAGTTTAGAATATTAAAATGTTGAATGATGTATCACGTATTTATTGTATCTTTTCCTACTCCTCCATAAAAATAGGCCAAATAACCTAAAATATTTTAAGCAGGCTCAGTGTTGTTTGAATTAAAACCAAAATAATAATTACCTCATACGTAATTTCAAAATGTCTTAAAATCAAACAAAACAAGCAAATATAAGAAAAGCAAATTACTATCTAATTTAGAAATAGCTCTCAATTTTTTGATAAATAAATACTGGTCACATATTTTTTAAAAAATATACTGAAAGCTCAATGTTACCATTTCAAAGGGTAAGAATATGTGATAAAGTTAATAAATCTACACTACTAATAGATTCTTTCCTTTTCAAGGTAATCTTACCTTTGAATTTATGGACAATTATCTACAAATTAACCATTTAATTTTTTCAAAAATGTTAATGGAGAAATAAAAACATTTTGAACTAATAATATTTTACAAATATACACATACATTAAGAGAAAGATGTTTTCATCTAAAAGATATAATTATACCTTTTGTAGGTGCATAGTGTAGATAGCAATAATAATTATTTTCATGTTGCTGATTTTATAATAAACAGTTCACATACACCAAACAGAGAAAATGTAAAATCTAAATTTCTTTAGCTATTCATAAACCAAGTTGATCGTATTCATATTTACAGATTGAAATTAAGGCAGAGACACAAAGAAAGTTGCCAAAAGACACATCACTAGTGTATGATGGCAAAAGCAACATATTTTAGAATAGCAGAATTACTGTTTTACCTCTTAGCCACTGACTACCATTTAATATTAAATAACAACAAATAATTTGAAACTATTTTTTGTTATTTCAGATACAAACTATTTCACCTTCAATGTTAAGATTACATGAGATTACATAAGATTACATGATTACTAAACCAAATCAACAGTAAAAAAAAAATCCAACTAACACTATATTTTTATAGCAAAGCTAATTAACATTTTGCTAAAAAAAATGATACAGAAGATAAAACCTAAAATTTCTTTACATAGTATGCCAGTTTTTAGTCTCAGAAAAATAAAATATATATATATCCTTAAAAGAAAACAAGCATATTTGGGGAGTTTGGGCATTTCATTACATTATCTCTTACTTCCTCCAGGTATACATCAATTTACAAATAATTTGTCAAGAACACAGCAATGGTGAAGAATTTACACTGCTCATTATTTTGTTCAAAAATATTGAAACAATAGTCTTGGCAAATCTGTTTCCACTCTTTTAAAAAAGTTTTGGTCCTAATTCTAATGGATCAGATTTTCCAAGTTATATCTTTCATCTTGGAAGTGACTGTCATAATATTTGATATTTGAAATATTTTCATTGGATTGACCTTTTGCTCTCTTTTCAATTACATGAGCAGTTAAAAATTTGGGGAAACAATGCTGGTATAAGCTGCAATTGTAAATTTCTTTCTGTACTAACATACTTCTTATGTGACTGCTGGCACTTCCCTTATGATGTCCAGGGGATTGTAGAAAATAATGCAGTTTACAAAATCACCTAAATAGGAATAGTATCTTCTCTGGGAGACTCCATGTCACTGTAAATAGTTAACTTTAACACTTACATTTACATTCCTAAGAGAATATCAATATATAACAAGCCAGTTCCCCCTTTTAACATAAAATTATTCATTTCAATTTTTCTTACGGTTAATTTTGAGAATTTAAGAATTTCTCATATTTAATTATAGAGAACTATAATATAAACCTACAAAAAATCTGCTACCTCATATATTAAAGGCATTGAGCTCCCAAAGAACAATACCTGATAAACTCTGAGCTTCCAAATTATGATAACACAAATTTTAATATTAGAAAGCAAAATTTTATTTAAACATGATTGAAAGCTCACGTGTCCTCATGGTCTAGAAGATAATATAAAATTATATGAAGTTGCTAGGTTAAGATGATATAGAAACTGCTCATCCAGTCTAAAAGAATTTAAATTCAAATTTGTTTTGTTAACATATATAATAAAAGAAATAAAACAGAAATAAAGTTGTTCTGATCAAACAGATTTTCCAGGAGTTAACAGGTGTGTCATCACATGGCAAGCACTGCTTTAGTGTTTATAAAGCACACAATAGTGGCATTTTGTAAACTGTATGAGCTATTGTTAATCAAAGTGTGTAATTTTAACTACATTGACAAAGAAACTGTCACCTTGATTTTTTAGATGCTGCATATTTAAGATGATTATTAAGAAATGACAAGTCCTTAGTGACAATTTAAAATCCACATCCTCTTACTCACATTAAGTCCTGCTTACCACAGTATTTGGTTGTTATATTAAGAATGGCGTAGGATAATCATACTTTTAATTTAACAGGATGGACACTCTTGAAGTTCTGATTGGGGTGAGGCAAAGGCAATATATGGAACCTAAACATTTGTACCCCTGTAATATGCTAAAATACAAAAATTAATAATAATAATAATACTTTAACAGTATGGGGAGATGTCATTAATTTGACTTAGTATACTCTTAAAATTCATGTAAGTTAGCGAACTAGAGAAATAGAACAACTTTTGGGGGGAAATGATTCGAGTTGTGAGAATTAAACATAATGATAGAGACCATTTTCCGTATGTCTAACCTTGGACACAGAGCTTCTAAATGAAGAGCGTAGGCCAAATCTGTAATGGGGCAACAGACTACACAAGTAGTTGCTACACAAAAATATCTTCCCTTGCGTACAAATTCTTGAAGACAGAATTAGTTGTTAATATAAAAATCAAACACTATTCTAGCTATATGAAATTAGCAATTTTCATAAAATGTATAATTTTATACAATGACCCTTTGTAAACGATTTTCTGTTTATACAATTTTGTTAATTTTGGAGAAGGCATTTTGGATTTAGAATCCACTCATTCAATTTGTCTTTATATTTTAAAAATATTCTAGTGAGATACTAAGTTTTCATCTAAGACTTAGGGATCTTTGATCATAACCAGGTAACAAAAATATCACTCTACTGATTGAATAAGTTTAAATGAAAGTTTAATGAATGACTTTAAATATTTTCTGAAATATGAGTTATTTCTGGATCTCAATGTTCTTATTTGGAAGCACCTATAGTCTCATGGTCACTAGCTTTAAAAATTTGTGGACAATTATAAAATTGGGGGATACTATTTGAATTAAACAAAATTAATTACAATTTAGCCAGTGCTAGTTCAAGACTGTATATTTTAATATTTGGTACCCAAACACCAACTGAACAGAAAAAATATGAAGAAACTATATTATGTGTATTTGTCTATTTTAAGAGGACTTTAGCAAGAGCAGAGTTTAGTAATATCAAGAAAATAATGTACTAAGAACTTTATATTTTGAAGTGGCAATTTAGAGTACACATTAAAGCACAGGATTTAAATAAAATTGATGGCTATAAGTTTTCTATTATTAGTAAGATTTTCAGAATTGAAACACCCTTTTAAATTTGGACTTAAATATAGCAAAAAATATTCTGTAGTTGTAATGCTAAAAAGCATGATTTTGCATAATTTATGTAAACATATCATTACATGTTTGATATATTTATTGGTCAAGTATTCATTTATATAAATCAATTTTTATGTTTAATATTTAACATTTTATTTTGCATGACCCTGATGAATCTCTCATGTATAAAACATATGACCAAAGTATGATAGTATCTGAAAAAAACTTTGCTAATCAATTTACAAGGGGTTACTGCCACCTTTTATAATTTATTTAGAAAGGCACATACCAAATTAAAAACATACAGCAATTTTTGTTGCCATGTCCAATAATAATTTTTTAATGAACTATACAATAATATTATTAAAAATTGTATTAGTTGGTAACACTAGAAATTATCACTTCTAATAGAAATGATTTTGTGAGTAAAAATCTAAAGTATGCATATTCCACAAAACTAAAATGTAACAGAAGACATGAATGTAAATATGATTCAATAGTGAAGTATTACAATTGAATTTGAAGTGAATTTATGTGGTGGTATGTTGAATATTTTCTTAACATGTATGATCTTCAAATAAATTGGTCTAAAGTAGATCCAGGTATTAATGAGTCTTCAATATGAAGCCACAATTCTATTGGTGCATATGTTAAATGTTAAAAAAAACCAACAAACCAAAAATCTCAACTTTCAAAACATTGGTTCACAACTTCCACTTTTAGAAACATGCGTAACTTTTAAAGATATACATGTCTATTTTATAAGAGAAATATATAATATCCCTTAATGTTTCCTAATAAAGATACCTAATTTAAAAAACTCATTTTAAGATTTCTATTTAACATACCTCTATGAATATTACTTTCTTTTATAAAATGTCTTTCCTATTATCTAATAAAAATGTTTCTGACTACTTAGCATTAAGTAGTATATCATTACATTTTTATTTTTAAATTAAGTAGAAAATAAAAAAGTCAAATTATTTCATATTTGCATTACATTACTTCTTTATGAAATATTTATATTTGTCTTCAAAAGCTTTTATAAGATATAATCTCATTCAAACTTAAAGTTAAGTGTTGTTCTTTTAAAAAATGAGTACAAAATTATTCATTTTATAATACTAGTAAAATTTCCATGAGAAATATTTGACCTTTGTTTAATAAGCCAAATGGTCTGCTAAAAACAGAGGAAGGAAAAAAAAGTATTATATTATTGTCACATTTAAAGATTATACTGCATGAAATTCTATTTTTTTCCCCAATATAACATTCGTAAAGAACGGAAATAAAAGTAAAACTTGAAATTTTTAAAAATATTAAAATACAAAGAACTCTGGATAACATTTGTGTATGCAAATTGTATATGCAATGACTCTTTAATAATCCATCTGCTTTTGTATGTCATATACACATTACACATACTCATGAAAATATATATGAGTAGTTACAGAAAGGCATTCAACTGAATTAAAATGAATGGTAAAAATATACAACTATCAAATGCAATATTAATGTATGTAAGGTTTACCTGCATATAGATGTTAGATAATTATTGTTAGGCAGATGACTAATATCTATCCAACTACTTTAGTTTTATTGTCACATATAATTTGCAAAATAGTGGAGAACCTCGAAGGGTTTGAGGAACAGCATCCATAAGTAAGATAGTTAATTTGATAACAGTTTAATTACCACTTTTGCAACATTTTATTCTCTTTTAAAATCAATTAATTAACTGTGTCTGGCTTCTAGTGTCTAAATGTTTTCTTTTGCTGTTTCTGGTTCCTTTACTTAATGTAATTTATCCTTAAAAGTAATCATAACAAACATTTTGTCACACTTGCAAATATCTTAATTTGGAGCCATCTGAAAAGTGTAAGAGCATATTTCCAAATGAATTGACAGCATATTTGTGATCTTTTTTATTTTCCTTAATTTGGAGTCACTTGACTTTGGGAACCATCTATGGAGCTCTTGAAATTAAATAGCCAGTTTTTGGCATTGCAAACGAGGACTGAACTATTTTCACTCTTTCCCTTGCCCTACTAAAAATAATGAAAAGATAGGAGAGAAAAAAAGAGGGAAGGAGAAGGTGTAAGAAAAAGGGAAGAGAGAAATAATACATTAGAAAATGAAAATTATACCTATTAATTTGAATATTTTGCCAAGAATACAAGGTATTAACAAGAATAGAATTAATGTAAACGGCAACAAACTACAATCTTAAATTCTTAAATTATAACCTTTTTTATATTATGTGTAGGTATTACTATTATACACTACTTTGATTTTTTATTGGGTTGAGGAAACAGTGGTGAGGGACAGATTTGGATACCCAGGACATTTGCCAAAATTTTCCACTTTTCATATGTAGAGGTTCTGATTTTGCCTAAACAAAAGATGTGCTCCAAGTATGATATTTATGCTAAAGTTATTTAACTCATAACTTCAATCAATAGCTTAGCTGTAAATGATTTTGCATATTAGCATACAAATTATCTACATTTACATGGAATATGTTTATTTTCTCTAAGATAATTTAAGTATTTACACTATAATCATATAGAGATAAAAATAATATTTTGTAAAATCTACCTGGAAAATATTTATATGAAATTATGCAACACATTAAATAGAACAAGCACAAAGAATAAGATTAGTTTGCATCCAAATTTTAATTGATGCCTAAAACATTACATGCTGTTGCTCCCCAAAATTCTATGGAGAGAATTTGCAGGGTTCCTTAATCCAATCACATACCACTGATATGCCCAGTCTAATTTGCTCAGTGAACAACCTGATATATTGAAAATCAAATATTCAAAAACACACTACCTGTGTTCTGTGTTATATGTTAATGTATTGGCAGGAAACCATTTATAAGGAGAAAAAAATTCATTTTTAACTCTATACATTTTCATGATTCTGACATGGTTAATTTTGTTCGAGCTTATTAGAGCCAAGATGAATTACTTTTACTCTCTTAACACAATGAGAAAATACAATTTAAAAATTAGAAATAATCTTTTCAAATAAATCATATAATTGTCACTTTAGACAGTAAAAAATATGTTGAACACCTTAAGAAGAAAGAGTAAAGATAAAAATGAACCACCAAAAGAAAGTACATGTGACAAGATTATATGAATTAATGCTGGTTTGAAAAAAGTAAAATTTTGTAAATCTTTGAAAGATACATCACTGAACTTTCTTTGGAAGTTACTTATATTGTCCAGAACTATCTCCAACTTCACGTCTTTCTTATCTTATTGTTTTATGCATCAATTAAGAAATAAAACTTAGTTACATGGAGGACTCCACTTTACATTAATATCTTATAATTTACAAAACACTGACATATCTACATATAATAAGGTAGAGGAAGTGATACTGACATTGTTAAAAGTAAAAAAAAAAAAAAACTGCGATTGTGAATAATAATAACAATCTCAACTGTGAAGTCAAATGCTAGTATTTATTTTTTCTTTTCTAATCCTGGATCCAATATAGAGGAGGTAGATGAAGAGCAAGCGATACATTTTTTTCTCATAATAATATCATGACATTACTAAGCTTATTCCTTCGCCCTTTGGAAAAAAATGGAAGGGAAAATGTTGCAAAGAATATTTATAGCTTACTGTAGTTGGTCAATGTAGCATTGCATTTTTTTTTTTTTTAATCCTCTGGGAAATTGTTACCACCTGTTCAAACTGAAAGTTACTGTCAATTTACTCATGGGTGAATGCTGCCTCTTTGTGGCAGAATGCCATGGAAATTAAAGTTCATGAACAGCCCTTGATATTGTACACATCTCAGGTGAGATTATTGGGAGATCACCAATAGCAATGACACACATGGCCCTTTAAGTTTAAGATCAACTCAGACATTTTTTATCCTTAAATTCTAACCTAAATTCACTGGCAAAACTTATTCAGAGGCAAACAGCTCATATCCAACAATATTTTGAGCACTTAGGATATAGATCAACTTTAGATAAAAATATCTATCATAATCGTTGAAGGTAGTTTTACATAAGTTAAAATATGTAAACTATGGAAAACTGTAGACTAAATAAATAATACTGATATGACAAAATACATACTATTGAGAGAAAAATGAATATGCAATAGATTACTTACCATGCTCCATGTATTAGGTGAATACTTCAGTAAGGAAACAATGTATATAATTGAAATATAATTAATAAACAAATTAAGTGGCACATTCAGAAAAACATACTTCCCTGAACCAACAAAGGCATAAATTACATATGTATATATGTATATTTTAAAATTTTGATAATTAGGGGGAAAATGTTCTTTCTCTATTAAGAATAAAGTTTAGCTACTATTGTTAAATTGTTAATAATGGAGATTCCATCAAGCACACATAGTTAAGTCTTTTGCACTTTAAGTAATCATTACTTCAATCCCTCATATTTGACATAGTTATCAAGTGTTTATTCAGAAACTATTTAAAAAATTACATGTGCTGGGATACATATGAGACTGTAACAACAGTAGCCCCATCTTACAGAGATCCTGGTTGTGGTTATCATCATTGCTTGCTGCCCACAGGAATAAAGAAAGACATTGTATAAAGACTTGTTCAGTCCATCATTTGGTCTTCTGAGGTGCCAGTACATGTGGATCTGTACAAATGCAACTGGGTTTGGTTTAATAATGGAAAATCGGCTACAATAGTAGTCAAATCAATATATCATTTTGGTTCACTAATAAAAATACCGTTAAATCTTTGCTAATGAAACCAAAAACTTGCACACAATTCTCACTCAAATGGCCCAATTGATTGCCCTATTTTTTATACATTGGGATACTATCAGCTTTTTTTTTTTAATTACAGATCCAATTGGGTGGGTTGCATCAACTTATAAAGATTTTGCCATTAAAGTACTCCACATTTTTAATGATTTAAAATGTCTTCCTAATATCACTTCAGTTTGGGAAATGCAGCCCCTAATACAGTGCGACACCTCTGCGAAATCATAGGCTAAATAGTGAAGAAAGAGGAATGCTAAATGTGCATATAAAAATAGGTGCTACAATAAAATATTTGTATATTTCATCAATAAGTTATTTTGACTAATCAATTATGGATCATATAGCTCTGTAATTTTTAATGATTTGTCCACATCTATGGTGATCCTTTTCAAGATCACAATACTTTTTTTTTAATTCCAATGTCCAGAATGCATACAAACACATCCTTTAAAAACAAAGGAAAGGGATGGGAAGAGAGGAAGGAAGCGGAGCAAAGAGGGAGGGGGGAGGGAGAAAGAGAACAAACTTCCTATTAAAGTTGGGGTGTGCTAGTCTCTCCAAAAAAAGCCATTTAGAACCACCCATGGCTTAACGGGGGAGATAGGGAGGTGGAAGGGAGTAAAATGAAGGAAGAATGGAATCTATGCGCAGCCATCTTCCTCCACTCTTAGCACTTTCAACTACTACAAAAATGACTGCGACCTTTAACAAGTCACCCGCGCAGCCAACTGCCCTCCGTAAAGCCCTTCTCCTCTCCTCCCCCACACGCAAGAAGAGAAAGTGATGTGCCCAGTTTACACAAATGTTCCCCACGTGTAAAATCAAGAGGAAATTGCACACCCTTTCCGTATCTTCCGCCCGAAGCTGGGAAATCCCGTGCCAAGGCACTTCACCCTAAACGTTGAAACAACACAATTAATCAAACGTGTTCACCGTGTATGTTTGCTTGCTTGTTTGTTTTAAATGCAAAAGCTCCAAGGGAGTTCCTTTGCTTTTAGAACTGGCTAAATGTGGTCTGTTTTTCCAGCACTTCGAGGTAGTCCGGCTCAACGTTTAGTTTTGCTTTTAACTCCAGATACTCGTTCCGGTTGGGTTCTACAAAGACAGCACTCGGGGGGCTGTAGAGCACCGGTTCCCGCAGCCTGCTGTCCCCTGCCCCCGGGTGCAAATACTGATGGGGGCGTCTCAGGTCATAGTTGGGGGAGAAAGTGTAGGCAGCGGGGCTGCACGGGAATTTGGGATATTCCGGGAGACTACTGCCGGCGGGGGTGGTGGAGCAGTGTTTGTCTGGTTCTAAAATGCCCCTGTAAAATCGGTCGGCGTCCTGCACCGGCGGCAGCAGGTCCTCCCGGGGCTCGATGGTGCTGACGCTGTAGGCGGGGCTCCGCAAGTGGTGGCTTTCCCGCCTCTCCTCCTCCCCCTGCTGCAGCTGCAGCTGCGGCGGGGGCTGCTGCTGGGGCTGCGGCGGTGGCGGCGGCGGCGGCTGCTGCTGCTGCAGGTGGTGGTTGCTGCTATAGGTGACCTTGAGCTCGTGAAGGTCTTTGTAATCCTCCACGGAGTTGCCCTCTCGGGAGCGGTAGATGGGGTTTTTGCACATGTGGCCCAGTGGATGGGGGATGTACTCGTATACGTGACCCGCTGGCGTCTTCACCTTGGGCAGCGCGGGCCCGCGGTGGTGCACGTGCGCGTGCGGGTGGCCTCCTGCTCCGCCGCCGCCGCCGTACACGCTGTACTGCATGTTGAAAGAGCTCACGTCCGAGTTGTTGGCGCTGGTGTGGTCGCTCTGGTTCTTCTTCCTGCGCTTCATGACCAGCACGAAGAGCCCAGCGGCCACGAAGACGGACATGATAAAAACCAGCAGTAGGCTGAGGATTAACACCGACAAGGGCACTGACGACGCAACTCCGCCTGCCCCCAAACCCGCAGGAGCCCCGGTGCTGTTCAACCTGACGGCAGGAGTCACAGCGCTGGTCCTCGCAGGAACCTGGATGGAGGAGGGTGTGGGCGTGGGAACCACCACATCCGAATAGTCTGGGCACAGCAGCTCTGACTTGATGGAGCGCATGTCAGTCTCCGCGAATTTCTTCGGCGCCTTACAGATCACCTCGTCCACCAGGACGCCCACTTTGAGTTGCTCGACCCACAGCTTCATGCCCACCACGTCACAGGTACAATCCCAAGGGTTGTCATGCAGGTCGATTTGGATGAGTGACTTCAGCTGGTCCAAAACTCCACTCACTGGCAAGGAGGCAAAGTGGTTACTCCTCAGGTTTAGCCTGAGAAGGGTCAGGCCAGAGAAGACACCTGAGGGCATGGCCTGCAGGAGGTTGTTATTCAAGAATAGCAGCTGGAGGTTTGGGACGGGGTCGAAAGTCCCAGACTGAATCTCGCGTATGAGATTGTACTGGAGGAAGAGATACTGCAGGCTCTGAAGGCCATAGAATAACTCTGGGCTCAGCCTCTCGATCCTATTGCCATTCAGGTAGAGGCGCCTCAGGTTGGTGAGATCCCCGAAAGCGCCGTCCTGGATCATGGAGATACGGTTGTTCCCCAGGTGCAGGAGGTCCAGCCCTGTGGCCTCCAGGAAGTCTGTCCTGCGAACGACAACAATGTAGTTCTCTGTCAGATACATTTTCTTGGGGTTGTAGGGCTTAGGCTGCAGCTCAGCGATGCTCTCAATCTTTCGTTCCTGGCAGTTTACGTTGAGGCCCAGATCAGAGATCTGCAGGTTGCAAGTGCACGCGGTGGGACACTCCAAAGGCACCGGGGATTTGGTCTGGTAGGCGATGCTGGGGCCGTAGTTGCTGTAGCCTAAGTCCTTGGAGGGCTGCCGAGAGGTGGGGCGCACCCTGGGCTTGTTGGGTTGGCGAGTCCCCTTAGGGAGCTTCAAAGGGGGTTTGTAAACAGCAGAGGAAGAAGTAGCCACGGAGTTCACTGAGGCCGGAGTGGTGTGGGAATACCCCGTGGTGCTCAAAGGCGTCTGTGGCCTCATCTCATAGTCAGAAATAAGTTTCCTTGGGCAAAGTTCTTGCTTGGATATCTCATCTAAGTCCCTGCCGTGTAAGCGGAAGGGGGTTTCACAAACCACATCCCCCACCAGGGCAGAGTAGGAGATGCTATCCAACCAGTCCTTGAGAGAGATCAGCTCACAGGAACAATTCCAGGGGTTTTCCTCCAGCTGCAACTCCACAACTTTATCCATGTGCTGCAACAGCCCCACATAGGGCAGAAGTTTCAGCCGGTTCCCCCGGAGGTCCAAGTGCGTTAAGGGCACAAAACGGAAAAGATTGTTGGGTAAACTGGATAAGAGATTGTCATTGAGAATAAGCACCTGCAACAAATGCAGTTTCCCAAAAGCATTGGGTTCAATGACGCTGATGTAATTGTAATCGACCTGTAGGTACTCCAGGTTCTCCAAGCCAAGGAAGGTATCATCTCGTAGAAGTTCCAGTTTATTATTGTTCAGATGCAATCTCCTTAAACCCCGTAGTCCGTGGAAAGCCCCGGTCTCAATGTCCTGGATAACATTGCTACCTAGATGCAAAATTGAAGCCCCAGTGTAATTGACAAACTCATTGGGATAGAGACGGCTCAAAAGGTTTCCAGACAACAAGAGGTGGTAGATTGGAAAACGAGGAGGGCTAATTTCAGAGAGACTGATGATCCCACGGTTTTCACAGCTCACAGTTAAAATGCCGTCCTTTTCCTCACAAGGACATGCATTGTCACAGATTTCCCCATAATAATCGATGGTTTCTGCACACGAAAGGACGAGAGATGTTACAGCAAATGCTAGAGTCTGCAGCATCCAGCTATGCATTTTTCTGTGAAGGTCCTGTTCCAAAGTTACTGGGGGACAGCAAGTGTGCATTTTACCTCCTGTAAGGGAGAGAGGAAACAAGGAAACAACAGAATATGACAAAAATTTCAGGAATCACTTAGGTAATCTGTCTCTGCCTTAATACTATTACTCTGAAATCCAGAAGAAGGGGATATAAATGACACCCCCCACATCAGTGGAACATTGACATTCTCCAGATTTTATTAAAATCTGATATTCATTTTGATTTAAAGGTTGATTTCATTTTATAATGAGCACACCGCAAATATGCTGCTCTTTATAAGGGCAGGTTAAATAAAGTCCCATTTTCCTGTTCTTCTTTGCTCCCCCCTTTTCAAAAATCAATCCATAAATATACATAAAATGGCTGTCAGTTTAGTTTCGTGGTTCTAATTTAAGAGAAAAGAAGCACCATTTTACAAGGTTTCCCACCTCACCTATACCCAGCCCTCTTTCCTTTCTCTCAGAACCTCTTCAGTTAACAGTTCACCATTAAGGTCTCTCATTTTCACAGAAAGGCAAGGAGCTACAATACTTGGGCTATTTTAAACCCTCTCTAGAAATGTCAGGGTGGGAACCTAAAGAATACTTTCCAGAGGCAAAAAGGGTGTAAGATAATGCATCAAAAGGAGCCTGAAGAAGCTCTTAAATCACCAATTGTTTTTCGGTGCTTTGAGTGTGGAGAAAAAGGAGAGCGCGGTTGCTTTGATGGTGGACTTCACTACCACGCTGTTAAGCACATCAGCGTCCTAATTGCATGCACGGTGCCACTTAGCAGCGCTTCCCTGAGAGCGCCCCGCGACTACTTCTCATTGATCATGTCAGCGACGCTACCAAACCGCATCTTTAAGCCACTGAAATAGTTCTGCACGACGGATTACAAAGAACTCAGCGAAGGCATCCGCAATCTCAGAACACCTCCTGATACCTTGAGTTTGAAAAGGACGTTCCTGCCGCTTACTCGGAATCAGCTAAAAGTAAACCAAGGACCAGCGCCAAAGCCTTCCTTACCTTGGGTTCCGCGTCTACTTGCCACGGTATGCGAAACTAACCCTCCTAAATTAGCAAGGTTTAGATTCAACTACCACCACAACAGCTTCCCCATCTTTGGAGTTGCTTATTACATTTAATTTTCAATGCCCCCCCCCTGCTTCTTTTTTTCTCAGGGAAAGGACGCCTGGGCTGATTAAGAGGTAAAATAGAAAGGTGGAAGGGAGGGAGAACAGCAAGTGACTTAGGTCAGTGCTTTAATATCCGAATTTTATTTTCTAAGGAATCAATTCGACCCCCTCCTCCCTTTTCTTTCTTGCTTTCTTTTTGTCCCCTTGAAGGCTTCCTTCGACTTCCTACTTCTGGTCAACAGCAGCACTCTTAAAGGAAGGACAGAAATGGAATAAGTGTCTTAAGGGAAGGACATAAATGGAATGAGTGTGTGTGTATGTTGCGTTGGTTAGCGGAGCGGTGGAGTGGGGAGTGGGCATTTTATATTAATGCTGGGCTCTGGGAACCTATGCCTTTTCTCTGGTTAACCTTGCTTTTGCCTCACCACCGAAGTCTGATGTCGAATCACAACCCCAAACTAAAGCCAAGACGTTTCTGAGGCAACGGGTTCAAGCCTGGAGACCTCGCTACTGCTCCCCAAGTCGACTCCAGTCTGCGTTATTAAACGCCCCTGCAATCACACGCACATGTGTAAGCGTGCCTTGGAATCATTCACGTGTGGCCACCCAGACGTGTCGAGACGAATCGGAACCACAGCATATAAACCTCGCCAAGTATCCTCGACCTCCCAATGCAACAGCAAATGTCTCCCAGCTTAAAAGCGTCAAAAACATCCCTTATTGAAATCAAAACGTTTACCTTGAAATTTCGGTTCTCCGCTGGATCAAATCTGCACATCCATTCAGCGGGGTTGGGTCCCCTTCCCCTCCTTCCCGGTGCTTCCCCGCCCCCATTCGCTTCCCACCCCATCTGAGAGCCCATTGCAAATTGTGTCCAGCCAATATTAAACTCGAGCGTTTACAACTTTAATTCAGTTCTGGTTAGCAAGGGTTGAAGAGCCTCCTCTCACCCCACTCCCTTTCCCCTCCTCCTTGCCATCAAATGAGACCAAAAATTTGAGAAAATAAAGTTCAGTGAGCTAGGGAAGGCTGACATTCTGACTGGAAAACGCACCTCCGATGCAAATGCGAGACTGCGCGGCACATTGTCAGATTATCAGATTTTTTTTTGAGGGCGGGGGCGGAAGACTGTATTTGATTTCCCCCAAAGAATTTAGACACTGGATCACCTCCCTCAACATCCCTGCATTAAACAGAATGGAGCCGCTGGGGCTGGAGCCCAGCACCCAGGCCGGACCCGAGGCACCGGGCACAGCTGCTCCTCGAACGGCCGCCCAGGCAGAAGCACCCGGAGTTCCAGGACGCGAGGCTCCCCCTCCCCCAGCCCGCCCCAAAGAGAAGGAAGGGAAAAGCGAGGAAGAAGGGGAGGGAGGAGAGCGAAAGAAAGCCACCCCGTCACACACACATACACACACGCGCGCGCACACACACGAACCTCTTTTGCAAAGTAAACGACAGACTTACCCCGTCTCACATCTCCAGGGCCCAGTCATGATAGCCACCCTTAAAAAAAAATCTCTTTGGGGTGTGCACTGGGTTTCTGAAACCCAGGCAGGGCGAGCAGGCAGGGAACAGTGCGGTCCGAGAGGCTGGAGGAAAGAGGCGCCTGGACACCGCCAGCCCCCGGCCGCCGCCGCCGCCGCGGTGGCGACCGCGGGTTCCGGGGCTCCCCAAACGGCTCTCCCCGGCTCTCTCCGCGGTAGTCGGAGCGGGCAGCAGGGGTGGGGGGGCGGGGAGCGAGGGACGATGGAGATCGGCGGGATGGGAACGCTGGGGGAGGGGGCGGCGGAGGACCTGCTCCGGAGGCGCCTAGCGGTAGGGGCCCGGAGCAGAAGCCGGGCGGGGCGGGGAGGGGGAGCTGCTGGGAGGGGAGGCACGGAGCGGGAGGAGGGGGCCGTGGAGAAGACTGCCTGGCACCGCCGGCCCCACCAACGTGACGGTCAGCCCCGCCGAGCGCTCGCACCCGCTCACACTCACGCTCGCTCGCACACTCGCTCCCATCCGTGCTACGGCGCGATCGCGGGGTCCCCGGCACCCATCGCTGCAGCTCCCCCCCAGGAGGGTACTTACAGTTCCCATCTGCACAGGGGGCAACTTTCTCCGACCCAGCTGTGGCCGCCGCCCCCTCCAGCCACCTCCGGCTCCCCGCACCCTCGGGCCTGGGTTCGCGCCGGCCGGCCCTCCCCTCCCCCCTCGGCTCTCCTCCTCGCGGTCTTCACCACATTCCCCCCTGGTCAGTGGCGCACGCCCGGGGACGAGCCGGAGGAAGCGGGTCGCGTGGGTGTGCATGGATCTCCCGCCTTCTTCTTGCAGCGAACACTGTACATGGTAGTGAGGGGGAGAGCGGAGGTGGCACCGGCCCCTCGACTGCTACGGCGGCGGCGGCTGCGGCTCCTGTACTGTCTTCGCCCCCAGTGCAGCGGCGACCACCGCGCTGGGATCCCGCCACCGCTGTGCCCGCGCCGAGCCCGCCGCCGCCGCGGCCCCTAATTAGTATTTGAAAGGCTCTCGCATCCTTTTGGCCATTTCCTCCCTCACGGTCTTTGCAGGGTGTTTTCTCTATCCCTTCCCCAGATGCGGCGCACGATCGTCATTATTTGGAACTCTCTATCTCCGACATCCTTTGGGAAGTCTGTGGGGTAGGAACAGCGTTCTAAGCCTGTGGCGTGTCCTGGCAGCCCGGTGGCTCTAAAAAAACTCAGAGAAAGTCGAGTCTTCCTCCCGGGCGCTGAGGAGGTGGCAACGCGGTAAGCATCACCCGGGTCTCTAAGACATCTGCTCCAGCGCGGGTGCAGGGCCCTGTCCAGTGCACTTGTTTATTGTCGCGCCGCTGGTGCGAGCCAAGCTGCAGCAGACATGATGGGCCCGGGGCGAAGCGGGCGCTCGGTGGCCGATAGATGGCAGCCGAGGGCGAAGATGTCCCTTGGCTAGGGCGGCGCAACCGGAGCCCCCCTTGGATGTTCACAGTCGTAGGAGACAGAGGAGTCTTGGACCATGTGCGTAATACAAGCGTGGGACTGTGCAATCTTCGGATTGGGAAAGGGAGGAGTGGAAATAACCCCGACAGTGCCAGGCTTGTTGGTGGTCAGGGACAGATGATTCCAGCCCTGTCCTCATCGCCTGCCTTCCTCCTGCCATTTAGAATAGTAGAGCCCATGCTGCTGTCTCATGTACTTACTGTAAAGGACCCTGGAAGAGGGAGTGGTTCATCTTAGCTGCAAACAAGGGCTCTACTTTTTTCTTTTTTCCTTTTTTTTTTTTTTTTTAAGAATTACGTTTTATAGGTGTGTCTGAGCAATACAAGGGATGGTGAACGACTTTTAGAGAGAATGTTTGTGAATACATTTGGTGTGTACTAAAAAGCTGGAAAACCCCCAAATAAATGCAGTTTCAATAGCGATTTTCTTGAAGAGTCGCCAGCTAAACTCCACTAGCCTCGTCTCTACAGTAAGTATTCCTGGTTCTTTCTGTGAAACCAGACACCTCCCTCCCCAAAAGGGGGTTTCTACATCCATAAAACGTGTTTTCAGTGTTTGTAATATTAGACCTGCATTCTATCCCAGCTACAAAAGAAAAGTTGATCATAAGTGGCCCAATGCAGGCTGAGTGCCCATGTGCCTGCTTCTTTGATAACTGGGTAGTTTCACAATGTAAATGTATTTTATCCATTTTGTTTTGGAATTAATTATGTCTTAAACATAATTGATATTGTTTTATTCTTAGTAATGTTTAGGATATTGTTGCGGTTATAATCTTCTGGTTAAACATGATTAATCTTACTATGGATTCTGATTATATATATATATATATATAAATTCTCAATGTGTATATATATCTCTCTCTCTCTCCAAGAAATGCATCTTTCCACATAATGTATATACGTTAAATCAAAAGTATTTATCTAGAGGTGGTGCATACTGCAGCCTCCTGAGGTTTTGCAACATTTCTGGTATTTCCTCTGAATCTGCTGTGCAAACATTTTTTAGTTATGCCTAAATACTTTATTTGGAAATAATTGTTTAAGTTTTGGTCATGTACAAGGGGAAGGGAAAAGAGAAGTAATATGTAAGATCAGATAATGGAAATTAAATTCTGTATTAAAAGTTTCTGCTAAATTTAGAAATGTCTGGCCTAGAAATGATAGCCACTAGCTACAGGTACGTTATGTGAACAGAAATAACTAACTTCATCCGCAAAAGACTTGTTACTGTATTTTTCATTTAGTACACGATCTTATAACATGATATAAACATTTTACAAAATTTACTTTTAAGTGTAAAATCATTTTATATCTTCAAAACGAAAGTGTAATATATAAATTAAAAGTTACGTATTAATTATACCTAGAAGCCTTTGACGTATAAATATTGAGTCCTATAAGAAACAAATTTTCAATGTTGATTAACTCTGTAGAAGTTCTAAAAGCTCATAAAATGTCTTAATCAATTTTTGGAATTCTCAAAATAGCTGAGACATTGTTATATTTCATTATTTTATTATTTTCCCAAATCTTCACAATTGCATTTAATATCAAAGTTTAATTTTTGGTTCTGTATTATTTATTTTAAATATTTATTGCCCTAATTAAAATAAATTTTGATCAAATAAGAAGCATTAAATGTATTTGAAATTAATTTACGCTATAGTTTTGTTAGAAACACTTATGCTAATATTCCAAAATACCTTTTGTGGTTCAAATAAGTAAAAGATGAAAACTTTCTACCATTAACTCAACATTAAGGATGACCTGAGAAGTCACTACTACTTTTTACCACTAGGTGTCTCTGTAAGATGTTCTGCAGGAAAGTGAATTTTTAGAAAACGCTGTGATAAGACACCAGAATAGAACACCACAAGAGGGAAACATCATAGAAATAAGGAAAAGCCTCATTTATTAATCTGTAGACTCCTATTTTCTTTGAATATTGACTATTGCCTAAAAAAGACATAAACAAATCATGTAACTGTGGTAAAATTTGAGCCAAAACTTTTATCCACATGAACAAACATATCTCTGCTTTACTCTACTAAGCAACATACAATCATATGTTGTGTATACATGTTTTCATGCTATACTCAAGTGCATGCACATCATTACATAAACACATTTGAGCACTAGAAAATTAATTTATTCATCAAACAGATCTTCCCAGAATTAAGGTAATTAGTACTAAATTAAACATTATTTGACTGAATTTGATATGAATAGCTGAGAATCTTTGTCTAAATGTTTGTGGATATATTTATGCATATCATAATTATTGCATATTACAATTATCTCATGAGCTCATATCATCGTAAATACATATCATTTATGGAAATATATTTGGCAATAATTAGTCCAACTTATGGCCAAAATTTGACACCTACATACTAAAATTTAAATTCAAACCATAAGTAGCATACATGTCACTTGAAATTTACCATATATTTTTGTGAATTCATATTTATTATTTTCTGGAATTATTGCTTTAAGGACACTTGGAAGGAATTCTTACATTACATACATTTCATAAAACATTATATCACATTTGTGTATCACTATGTGGTATGTTTAGAATATTAAAATTCTTAATCAAGAATTATAGTTCCTCATGAAGCAACCTACTGGGGATTATAAGGAAGGCAATTCTTTGATAATAATTGTCCAACATCATAGGTACTGATCAACAGCATTGAAACCTAAATCCAGTAGAGATTTTATTTCTTTTTGTTAGCCTAACCAGTGAGTTAAGATTATGGAATTCTAATGCTAGATTGAGATTCCTCTAAAATTAGATGCAGTAAATTACTTTTGTGGTGGCAATAGCTAAGAATTGTGTACAACTCATTTTGGTAAATGACACATTTTCAGATCTAAATCAAAGGGTATATGTTTTTAACGTCTTTGAAATTGAAATTGTACACATACACACAATGAAAGGGGGAAATGAATCGTCATTTATGATTGTTTCTCTATGCAATTGCTAAACTAAATAACTGTATACCATATGTCATTGACATTTGGTCTGATACATTCGGAATTTCAACAATCAAAAGTATCTTGTAGTGATATTTATCAAATCCAAAATGGCCAGATAAACTGATTAATTTTACTGAAATTATTTATTTACTAACAGACTTAGTTACTTAACTGTCTTAGAAATATTCTCTCAGGGGAATATTTTATGTGCATAAAATAGATAATTTTCTTCCTTGCCTTATGCGGTTCTTTGTAAATATACTTTGATTTTTTTGATAGAATTATATATTGAATCATTCTCTTTGGGGGACCAATTGGAAATATCAAAATTTAAAATGCATTTATTGTTTGAGCAATTGCTTTTTCAGAATGTACACTGCAGATGTACCAAAGTAAAATATGGAAAACTGTATGTAAGAAGATATTCTTTGTAGCAGATCCTTGCATTTGAAAATAACTAAGAACAAGTTAAATGCCTAACTAAATAAAAAGTGGTACACATTCATCTATACATTGAAATATTCTTCTACCTTAAGTACTAGTTTGTGTAGAAATACTGTTTTGGCATTATTGATAGGGTATATAGCATTACCTGTGAGAGAGAGAGAGAGAGAGAGAGAGAGAGAGAGAGAGAGAGAGAGAGAGAGAGAGAAATTCTTTCTGGAAAGATGAACACATACAAATTCAGTAATAGTGATTACCTCTTGGAAGATGACTGGGAGTCTTGAATAGAAAGGAGATTTATTTTTCTTCATATACTCTTTATTACTACTTTAAACTTTCAATTTACGTGCACATTTCCAATAAACATTTTTAAAATCCTATACTTGAAATATGAGGATAATATTTGAAAGGATAATGTGAGAGCTGATGAAGAGTTGAAGATGACATCCCTAAATTAATCTCTATCCCCTAGTTCTCAAAGCAGTTTTATTTTTTATAAGACACATTATATCAATGGAAACACTGAATATGTTTCTAAACATGAGCTTAAATTAGTTAAAATAATTTCTCTTCATAATTCATATATAACATTTAATTCTAGCTATTAGTATCAACTCATAGAATAGTAATTAATGGTAGCTAACTTCTGTTATTTTCATGACTCAGAACCATGCTGTGTACTGGGAACATTGGTTTTATTTGATACTCTGGTGAATGAAGGGGAAGATCAAAATGGTTCTGTAGGGAAGATAAGTTGTGCTTGAAACTGTCAGCAGCAGTTCTTTACTGCTATCTACAGGAAGATGAGTGGGTGCGTAATTGTGACATATTTTAAATATACATACTATCATCAGACCCTGTTAGAACAAAGGCTGTTGCCATCTGGCTTATACTAACATTCAAATATGCACATCCCACTGGAAAAGAGGCAGTTTCATTATATGGTTACATTAGGTTTCTGTGTATCTTTCTATTAGAGTTACAATTTGTCTTTTGGGACCCATTGGTTCTTGGTTCTCACATATCTCTAGTCATTTTCAAAAAAACAAGTCCAAATAGGCATTATGTTATGCCTATATTTTCTATGTTCCTTTTGTTTTTTTTTTTTTAGAGCAAAACAGTTAATCATTCTAAAACAATTTCATCACAAACATTTCAGAAGACTCAGTGCTTGTATGAGAATGTCTAAATTGACTGTACTCCATTCAACTTTGTCAACTAGAATACTTAATTCAACAGGAGATTCTGGTAATCTCTCTATTCCTTCAAAATAAATTAACCTTTTTCCTAACTCCATAACTTTGGTTTGTACTTCCCTTTCATATATCAGGCATTTCATTTTTTAAAAAATCTGTTATTCTACAGAATTCACCTTAAGTCCTTTTCTCATGAGAAAAATCTTCCCTATTCCCTATAACTAACATTGAAGGCTTGTTTATCTAAAGATTCTCTTGCATTTATTAGCAATTGATCCAGCACAGTGTTCTATTTCTGGCTTAATGTGTTTGTTTTCTTCCAGACAAGGTTATCATTTTTTTTATTGAGAAAATAATTTTATTGTGTTGTTATTCTCTGAATTGCAAGAAAAATGAACTCCAGAAATATGTTTGTATACACAAAAATACTTGTACATTTATGCATTTATTCATTGAACAAATATTTATTTAGTAACTATCATGTGCTAGAACCTGTCTCTGGTAGTTGAGATAAAAATAATTGGTTTATTCATATCAGAATGATTATAGAGGTATTATGATTTACTGATGAATAACCTACATTTTCTAGTCAAAATTAAAGAAAAATAGTATATAGTAATACTATTGCATAAGTTATATTCATGAATGACATTTGTTGTAGCATATATGTGCCAAGTTGCTACAAGAAACTGTCCAACAGACAGCTGTGATGACGGAAATTATCTATATCTATGTTATGTAATATGATAGCCATTAGCAACAAAGGGCTATTGAACAATTGAAATGTGGATGGTCTGAGAAAGAAACTAAACTTTAATGTTGTTTAAATTTAATTTATTTCCATTAAATTAGCCACCTGTGGCTAATGGCTACCATATTGGACAGTGTCGGTCTAGAATATAAATTCCTAGAAGACTGAACCTGTGTTTCCTGTGCAATTTCTGGGACACCTTGGAAATTCAATCAATATGAACAGCTGCACTCATAAGTAATGATGGTGATTATGGCACCCTCAATAAATAAGGACAATTATGATTCACATTTGGCAAGAGGCATGATTTGCATTCTCTTTAGGGTCTCTACTCAATTCTTTGAAAATTGCATTCAGTTGAGGACTCTACCATTCTTTTCAAAATTTCAAGGCATTTTAGAGGCATTTCAACATTCTTTATTACAGTCTCATTATACCACTTTAAAGAAGGAAACGTAGATTGTTTTAAATCAATAGAATTTTATTAGAAGATAAGTGCCTTTTTGTGCAAGGTGAAGTACTCTCTAAAGAACTTTTCTCCAGATCACACATTGGGATGTTAGTAGAACTGGAAAAGGAAGTCTTATATGGATATTTTGCTTCCAGAATTACCTGGGATAGGTTCTGTGTGCAAAGAAGTCTGGCATTCAGTAAAAAAAAAAAAAAAAAAAAAAAAAACTGTTTGCATGCCATCTATTTTAATACAAAAATTTGATTTTGAAGCTTTGTGGTATTTTGTGCAATCAGAATGGGTAAATTTTGAACACCAAATTATAATTAATTTATATAATGTAAATATTGTCTCTAATCTTCATGAAAACCTGAGTATATCTCGGTTTAAATAAAATGGTATTTATATATTTGATACAAAGATGTAATAACTTGGTAACCAGTCCCAGTCACAAAAATTATTGTGATATCTTAAGATTAAATTTTGTTTGTTTTTCATCACTCTATCTAAAATGATAGTAATATAATTGACATATATTTCCAATATTCTACTTCTTCCATAGACAAAAATCAATATAACTTTAAGCGATCATTAATCGCTTAAGTCCAAAATAAGTAGGAAACCATCAGGTCCAGCACAGTAGTGTTTCTTAAAGATCTGAAACCCATTCTTGACTCTGGTTTTGTATCAATTGTGCATTTACATTTATGAAAACACTTCCTCTAGTCAGATGACAAAGTTATTGTGCTATCTCTTCTTTGGACCATATGACTCGCACACTGGTTAATAAACTGATAGGTATTAAAAGGTAATCTCCTTGGAAAAATATTATATAATTATTACTCTTAAAATATAGATTTTAATTTATTCATTTTATCCTATTAGTTATCTTTATTTCACCAAACATTGGTAATTGCATGCTACCTTTTTGAAAAGTTACCTCTGTGAAAAAAAAAATGCGTGCCAGCTCAGCTTTTAATATTAAGTGATATATATTTTTATTCTGTGATTAAAAATATTCCATCAATCTAATGAACATTTTATAGTGATATGAAATTCATAGTTACTGCCATATAATAAATTACAATGTATGCTGCAATTTAAATTGATTCTAACATTCCAATGAACAAATAGTCAATTTGGATTTGGATCACTAGTAGATGGGAAATTCATTTCTGTAATCAATCCAGATCTTTGATCACTATAACAGTAGTGAGTGTTATGCAGACAGACTTTTATCAATGGCTACAACTACCACTTACTTATAAATTTATTTCTAGTTATTTTCATGTTTAAGAATATTTTATTACGTCGTTGATATGGTAGTCTTTAGTAGTATTCTACTACATAGAGAAAAGGAAGCCTAAGTTGATTTGTCTCAGAATAGGAATTCATTTGACTGGATATTTTACATATGTAATGTGATTTTCTGGCAACAATTAACATGAGTATCCACAGGAAATTTGCATTTTATTTATAATTCAAAATCAAAGGTAAATAAAACATACATGCATACTTACATATAATCATTTACTATTTGCTAACCATTTTATGTAGAATGTCTCATTTTTTATTTAATTACTAAAATGATTTCATGGGGTGTTCTTATTACATGCAGATGAAAAAAACTGAGTTTCAAGGTAGTTGGTGATATTCCATATTGCATAAAGACAGTAGAAAGCAGATCTAGGCTATGCTATGAATTACAAAGACTGTAGCTATTTATTTGACTGAACTATCCTAATTCAAATTATATCTTTGGATTTGTAGCTCAGTTTAAACAAAAATAAAAAATAATGTGTGTTAATTTGCAGTAAGGAGCTTCAATAGGATACTTTCTAAGTGATTCACCATTTCTATAATGTCAAATGTATTTTGAGAAATCAGTTAAAATATTTTCTGAAATATTAATACATCATATTGCTCTTTTAATTATTTAGATAAAATATATCTAAAATTGATCATGAAACATATATATATATATATAGTGTCTATATATTGATCTAATTTAGGAATATCAAGATTATTAACTACCAGAAACTACTGTCACAGTACCTCAAACACATAGGGTTAATAAAACAATACTCATTGGCATACACACAGTGTACTTTTTCCTTAAGTAGAAAATGTCACTAATAAAATATTTTCCTTTGAGTTTTTCAGTAATTATTAGTAATTATTTTATATTTAATAAACCAGGAACCAAAGAAAGCATTATATATCTCCTAAAATATCAATAGTAAAATACAAAAAATGGTTTCTTTGGGAAGGAATGACATCAACCTTTTCATGCATTAGTTTAGGGATACAACCTCATAGCTCATTGGATATAAGCCTGTTATAAAAATAATTTAAAAATTTCATGACACGGATTTTCTAATTTTTTCAAAAGTATGCATACTTTAAAAAAATCTCATAACTGATTTAATTTCTATTTTTTTTTGTTTTTAGTGAGCTGATTTCCCAAGATATATTACCACTCAAGTTGATTTATCTTGCTACATTCAAAAATCTACTCTGTCAAAGTAGTCCAGAGAGTACATACATAGTGCTCCAACTGTACTACGTACAACCAACACTCCATTTTAAGTGTACAATTAAATGATTTTCAGTGAATTTACAACTGAGGTGTACAGTTAATCACATGAATCAGTTTTTGAGAAATGCCTTTCCCCTATTGAGACCCCTAATTCTGTTCCCCAACTACTTTTCAAGCATATCCCCTCCCCTCCACAGTGCCCACCACGTCGCTCAGACGTGGGTTTACCCCCCCACCCCCCAATTCCCTAGTGATCACTCCCACCATTTGAGCACCATAGTGTTAATCAGTCAATACCAATTTGATGGCAAGTACCAGTGGGGCCCATTCTTCGGGTCTTGTGTCACCTCACTTCGAATAATGGGCTCAAGCTTAATCCAGGATAATATAAGAAGTGCTAACTCACTGTCATTTCTTAAAATTGAGTAATATTCCATTGTGAACATATACCAGATTTTAACAATCCTCTCATGAATTGACGGGCACTTGGGTTGTTTCCATGACCTAGCAATAGTGAATTGTGCTGCCATAAACATTCGGGTGCAGATGTCTTTATCCTAGAATGTCTTGTGCTCTTTTGGGTAGATGCTTAATAATGCTATTGCTGGATCAAATGGTAGTTCTAATTTTAGCTCTTTGAGGAATCTCCAAATACTTTTCCATAAAGGTTGCACCAATTTGCAGTCCCACCAGCAGTGTAAGAGTGTCCCTATCTCTCCACATCCTCGCCAGCATTTGTTGTTTTGGGATTTTCTTATTCAGTTCAGTTATTATGTCCTATCTCTGTCACTATCATCATGCTTGGTAGGTCCTAGAATAAACAAAAGGATTTTT